>JASDQU010213505.1:3901-14294 GCA_032191745.1 Picea mariana
GGGCATATGATAAAGGGGAACAACAAGGATTAGATAAGAAATCGATGATGCATGTTTCTCTGTCAGTTGTTGAGCAGCAACAAGTTTTTTGCAAATTTCAAGATCCAGTTGCCACTTATATGGAGACGTTTTGCAGTGATGGAGTTTCAACTGTTGCCATCTTATGGAGAGATTTTTGGATTGTAAGTATGATTTCCAAGTTTATGATTTACATGCTGCATTTTGTGTGTTAATGAATTTACATAAAGTTGGAAAGAAAGTTCAAGATGTTAGTAAGATGCTTGCATGGCTTCATTGGAAGCATGATCTTACTTGATTAAGAAACAACATACTTGATTAGAGTAGGATTAGGGTGAATAAAGCTTGGTTTTCGATCATTTTGGTTTTCAGTAATTTGTTTTTCAGTTTGTGAATATTCTTAGTTTTTCAATAAGACGCAGAGATGCCTTCGAGCATACAGATTTTGTGGAAATAGCCTAATGGAAAATGCCATTGGAGCTACTTGTTCTTGGCAGCTCACAGGGAGCATGCCATCCCCTATGGAGCCAATGTTATCACATTAAGTTGTCAAGGGTCGCAAGTAGCAGCCATGAGCACAAAGCAAACACTCAAAGCAGTCCATTTTGGGCTCGAAACACAGGAAAACAGGCGGGTGTAGTTTTCAACGATGAAGATCCCTTGTGTAGTTCAGATTAGCGGCTCTCAGGCATTCGAAATTCCAAAATTTGCGCGAGGTTTAGCGCCAGATATAATCCCTGGAGTTAAAGATCAAGTGCCACACGTCCTCATCTAACGGATGATCACGATTTACTTCGAGAGTTCAGGCTTCGGGAGTTTCGGGACTTCCCCTCTCGATTTCCTCTGAAGTGATTTCTCTTGGAGTTTCAAGTCTTTCTCCATATGTCCCTTTGGATGATGGCCACATGAAATTTATTTCAGGCCGCCACATCAGCTTTAGGAAATCATCCTCCAGGAAGTGTTCTTGTTCAGTGCCAAAATTAGTGCCATCTCTAAGCACGGTTTGAAGGACGTTGTAGTTGGAAGGCAGATAACCTTTAGTGGGGGCGCTAAAATAACAAATATGCCCAGATAATAGATCGTGACCAGATCAATGACCATGCTTCATTTTGAGGCCGCAACATGCTCGAGTGTTAAAATGCTTAAGCAAGATGAAATCTAAACCATGGTATTGTGGGAGAGATACGTGGCGAAAGGTGGTGAGTTTCGGGCCCAAAAGCAGTGTGGGTCCAAACCGCTTTCGATGGCCTTGAAATCACGTGCTCATTTAGCGTCGAATCCAATAGCAGCATGTGTCCACCCCCTAGTCATCAAGCCTCATCCCGATACCAAGGAGAAATCAGTTAATGAACAAGGACTGGTAGTTGAAACCTCGACTCACTCCATAAATGAAAAGCATGGAGGGTCTAGGTGTGGAGACAGAACTATCAGCCCAAGGTACCACAAGGGATGGTTTTTTCTACAGTCCCATGTTGATCTGAGTTTTCGTCTGAAAAAAGGATACACATATGGAAGAGTCATGGACAGGAAGGCCAACTCGCACTCCTAGATGAGGCTTATTGTTTTGATCATAAATACATCAGATGAATGAGAAAAGATGGGAGGAGTTTCAATTGAAGATGACCCGAGAGAGTGTTAGGGGAAGAGCACTGTATTTTTCAGATTGTAAGCCTGAGGGGCATGGATTTTAAACTATTATGTTATTGAAGATTCCTTTGAGTTGTTTTATCAGACTGTCTTCTATGTTTCTATTCTATTTTCCTTCTTGTCTGGATGTAGCATCATTGATTTATGGATTCCTGAGACAGTAGAGGATCTCATGTTATCTTTCCCATGCTTCACTGGATGTAGCATCTTTTATTTATCGATTAATGAGACAGTAGAGGATCTATTGTTATCTTTCCCATGCTTCACTGGATGTAGCATCTTTAATTTATGGATTCCTGAGACGATAGAGGATCTGTTGTTATATTGTCCATGCTTCACTAGATGAGGCATCTTTGATTTATGGATTCCCAAGATAGTAGAGGATCTGTTATTATCTTGCCCATGTTTCATCGTTCATTATTCAAACACATCTATTCTCTTTGCAGGGAGGATCTTTGCTTAGCAAGTTTTCGTCTTTATGTTAATTCTCTTATTCGTCTCTTCATCATTACACAAATCCCTTGTTTGATAGGCAGTTTAAATGCCTTCATTGAGCAGAATACTTATGACTCCATTGTCCAATGGTCCAGAACTGATCTGCAGGGATATCTGTTATCTTTTCCTTTCTTCAAAGTCTTGTTGATCCACCTACTCAAACCATTTCAATACATTTACATTTTGATGGGTACTAAGCTTATCCTCTTGCAGTCTGAGGGTGACTCTCATTGCTAACATATACCCCAATGAGATGAAAGGATCGACCTTCAAGATGTATAGTGCGCCCAACAAGCCTACCACACCCCTCCAAGTAGAAAAAATGATTCCCACACTCAGAAAACCACTCACAACCTCAACTCGACTTCTTCACACTGAAAATTTGTCTGCTTCAAATTGATTCAACCCAACACCAATATAACTCAACCACTAACAAACTAACTTAGTCATTGAAGGAAATATCAACTACTAACTATGAAGACTCGTTGCCAAAGAGGAAATATTCATCCACGTTGAAGCACAATGAAGAAATCCAGAGTGATCTCTTCCCAAAATGGAGCAGCTATGATGAATTTGTCTCACCACCGAAACCAAACTCAGAAAATTTTCCTAGGGTTTTTGTCCTAATATTTCCAAAGCCATAATGAGCTCTCTGAGTTGAAAATTAGAAAATTTCAAGACAAGAATGAGAGAGGGCACCYTGTTTTTCCCCTTTTATTCCTTTGTTCACCTTTTTGTGACMTTTTTACCCTTTAATAAGTTYAAGTGACGTTTCATATTCTTAAAGTCACTTAGGCACCTTTTTAACTACTTACTCAATGTCCCCTTTTTTAAATTTAATTTAATTCCCACTCCGGGGACATTAATAAATAATCAATTCCCTTTTTATTTCCTTGACTATGGCCCACGATAATTACTTAGKYCATTTCGTTAATTCTCCTAGAGGACTCATTTGGAAAGGGACATTACAGATGTGCCTCCGCAACATGAGGATGAGGTGATGGAGGAGGCAGAGGACTAACCTCTAGTACTGCAGAGACCCCACATACCTCATAAGTTGGATACGAGAGTCCAACTAGAGGTGGTGTATGAGCTATGTCGTTTCGTGACTAATCACAGAGTGGTGCATGCACTTGCTAGAGACATATTATGGGTAGAGGATCTCTCTACTACATGGAGGTGTTTGCCTCATGACATGATGAGGTTGATGCATCATATTGTTGGTGTTGTCAACCTCATCGATAATTTGAGGGGTGGTGCTCATGATCCCACTACAACTAGATCATCAGCAGAGCCATCCACATCCTCTACTCCACCAAATAGTCCTCCTCCTTTTCTTGATTATGCTCCACATGAGTCGATTATGACATCTATAGATCCTCTTGCTTCCCCTCCACATCTGTTTGAACCTACATATATGTTTGATCCTCCTCCTCCCCTCCTCTTATTGCTTATCCTCCATGTGCATCACCATATTATATTAATCCTCCCACTCCTCCTCTGTTTGTGTCACCATCCATTGATCATTGTCTTTCTCCTAGTCCACATGTGTCATCATCCACTAGTCCCCCTCCTCCTCTTCCTCCACATGTGTCACAAGTTTTTTATTCTTTGGACACTATGATCACTTCAGGTATTGTTCATGCACATCTCCATGATATTGATATAGAGACACTTGATAGTGCCCTTTTAGATAATTGTCCATGATAATTATAAAATGAAGGGAAAAAAAGCATAATTTCCCATTATAGATACCAATAATAAAATGACACATCCACAATATAAATGTCCAAACAAATCGTATACAAATTAGTATTTGTTTCCATCACCCTGATTATTCCTCGCTTGGCATTCTAACATTGTTGTTCTCAAAAATATGTTTAGATCTTGGATCATGTCTCAGTATGAACCACCAATCCCCATCCAACACATCTTGGAAAAAAAACACTTGGTTGCACTGTTTTAGGAAAACATAAGGCTCCTTACTTTCAACTCACATTTTTTTAGAGTTAATACATATTAGCCCACTATCACAATCTTCCTTTACATTTCTCCAGTTGAATATATCCAACCACTTGCAACAAAAAATAACACATTGAAACGATGAGAAGTCCACTTGCATGATCTCTTGTATATTTCCAATGTAACCTAAATTCCCTCTATAAGATTTTCATCACAGTGGTTAGCACAACTAGAATGGTCAAACTCGACCTCCACTCCACAATCTTGTGTGATGTGGCCTTCATCAACATACTCAGTGCCAAAATTATGTCCATATGCCCACATAGATGGGAATAAATGCACCTGTAAAACTGAGAACAAAGGGTGGTGTCATATGTCTAATAACCGAAGAATTAATAAAAGCATAATACATGTTACAATTCAAATGTGCAATATTATAAATAGAATGTGGTAGTCAAAGAGGTTATTACAGAGTTGTTGCAATCGATCCCTATGTTTAGTGCATCTGGATCTTCTCCACGTGGGTTACGACCGAACACCGCATATTACTCTTGTATCTGGTTAGCCACCCAACTGTTGGGACATATTTTTGGCATATTTTCTTTTAAAGGATCAGGATAAGGCATGTTTCAACCATCCAATTGTCTAAATGCTTTCTTGTCACTGTCCCATTTCCTTCTTTTCTCTTCATACCGTACGAACCATGGTCGCGTTTTCCATGTGTTGTAAAGAACGAATTTATTGATGGCATTCGTTTCAAAATTTGTTGATGTATACATCGTCGAGAACAAAGTGCACGCGTCTGCTATGAGGAAAACCTAATGTGCACCACCCATGGCTGACATGGACTCCACTGATGGGGTATCTCATGCCCCCCTCCTCCCCCACCACCTCCTTCTCCTAAGGATATCACAGTATTTTCTTCTCTAGTTGCAGATCTCTCCAAGCAACCGAAACAAGCCCATTTGAAATTCGTCAAGAAATTGGATGAGATCCCCATGATGCCTATCGAAGCAGGCTCATGATCTCTCACTCTGAGATTTGTGGACAATGGTTTGATTGGGCAGTTATTTGGGACATGTCCCTCACCCAAAACTATAGCTCTCTGGATCGACAAGAACTGGAAGCATCTTCTGAAAGATAGAGTCTTGCACTTCCTTTGTGGTCAGGGTTTTTTTGGTTTTCTTTTTTAGGAGAAATAAGATTGCGACCTCATCTTTAGGAGTGGCTCTTACTTCACGAGACCTCGGGGCCTATATCTGAATCAATGGACTCCAAATTTCAATCCCAAAAACATTATCCCCTTAGGTGTTCATGTATGGGTCTGCCTTCCATACCTTCCTCTACATTGGTGGAATGATGACACTCTTCCAGCCATTGGGAACTCCCTAGGCAAGTATATCGGTCGAGAAAAACCTAAATAAGGCCTTCAGTCATGTGCTAGAATATGCGTGGAGGTATATCTTGAGAAAGGCCTTCCAGAAACCATAACTCTTACTCTGGATAATTGGTCTTACCTCGAGAAATTAGACTATGAGAAACTCCCATTCAAATGCCTACAATGTCATGAATATGGACATTTTGCAATGAAATGTCTGAAAGTCGAGGAAGATCAGCAAGCAGTGGATGTGAATGATCAGTGGCAATAACCAAAGAAGAAAAAGCAAAGTTCCAAGCAAAATTTCCAAACGAAAAAAGGTGCTCCCTCCAGTGCAAATTCTAAAGACGTCCCAACTTCGTCCTAGGCAGGTAAAAGCAACAATCGTATTTTGATTGAGAACATGTATAAAGCACTTTCCCAAGAAGAAGAGACTACCAAAGAAATCCCTAATCTGGGAGATTCCTTCGACTCGACAAGGGATCCACAGATCCCTCCAATATGCCAACAGGCCACGCCACAAGTAGAGCATGAAGGGGATGAGATATTTCAAAGCTCGGAAGAGGAATCATATCTTGACTCCTCAAATATTCATACCTCTAGAATAACAAGAAGGAAATCGAACTTTCCGAGAAGAGAGACAGTGGATAAAAAAATATATAGAGCTCTGTAAACAAAGTACGTTGGATGGACATACCAGAAAGGAGTCTAGGCAAAGAAGAAATCAAAGCGACCTTGTTCCCCCAAAGGGGGGAAACCCCAGAACCATTTCTAAATGATGAATATTGTTTCTTGGAATTGCAGGGGACTTGGGAGAAAATTCAAGACCTCCCAAATTAGGGATCTGGTAAAAGAAGAAAAGCCCCACCTCCTAATGATCTAGGAAACAAAGTTGGAGGATAACCAAGTTCTCCAGGAGTTGAAACACATGTGGCGAGAATGCGAAGGCTTGGCATTTAGATCACGAGGAGCCTCCAGGGGTATCTATACCCTTTAGAATCCTCACATCCTAAGTATTACCAATTGGCAAAAGACGCAACATTGGATTCTCACTCAATTTTGGTATATTCCCACAGGTATGTTTTTGAGCTTTGTAAATGTCCATGTGCCCAATATTTACCAATAAAAAATAGATTTTTGGATCTCTCTAAACATAATTAAAGATGCCCCCAACATTGACAACCTGATCATCGATGGGGACTTCAACACCATTATTAATTCAAGGGAAAAAAGAAAGGAGGAAACTTGGTCCGAGATCCGAGAAGAGATCATATGGAAGATCTTATTTCAAATCTTGATATGGTTGACATAAAACCAAAAAGAGGAAAGTATACTTGGACAAACAAGAGACTTGGCCCCCATCACATTGTTGCAATATTAGATCGATTTTTAATTTCCAGCTCCATCCTTGACTCCCCTCTCTCTCCATCATCCTTTATCCTCACCTGGTCAGGATCTGATCACTGCCCCATCTCTTTGACCTTCTTAGAAAATGAGAATCTTGGCCCTATCCCTTTCAGATTCAATCCTATCTAGCTTCAAGATCCCTCTTGTTTTGATGTCATTCATCATGCTTGGAGTAAGTGCATTGTAGGGAATCCCTCCTACATCTGGGAACAAAAACTCCTCTCAACTAAATTGGTCCTCAAAGAATGGATAAAGGAGCAGGTGGAGAAACGAGAGGCTCACATAAAAGAGATCAAGGTCAAAATGGAGCTCCTCCAAAGGAAAATGGAAATCGATTCGATCATTGTTGACCTTCTTAAGGAAGAAAAATAAACCTATCACTCTCATTATAAAATATAGAGACAGGACGAAGAACTTTGGAGACTCAAATCCCATGATCTATGGCTTCAAGTGGGAGACAAGAATACAATTTTTTTCCACAACTAGGTGAACATCAAATTATGGAAGAATAAAGTGCACGAAATTAAAAACACAAATGGAGAGTGAATTTTGGATTATGAACAGATTAAAAAATAATCCAATCAACACTATGCAAAATTATACCAAGAAGAACCAGAGATGGATCTAAATGCAATTGAAAGAATGCTAGAAAACATTCCCAAGCTTCTATCCCAAGAGTATAACGACAATTTAAACAAGGAGGTCACAAAGGAAGAAATTTGGGAGGTAGACAAGTTTATGAATCCTAACAAATCTCTAGGGCCAGACGGATTCTCAACTCACTTCTATCAGAAATGTTGGTATTTGATCAAACATGATCTAACAAGAATGGTACAATATGTTCACAGATCGGGAAAAATAGGTGGGAGTACCAACTCCACCTTTCTAGCCTTGATCCCGAAGGAATCCAACCCCTCTTCCTTTGCAATATTTCGACCCATATCCCTGTGTAATTTCTCCTACGAAATCATTTCTAAAATTATAGTCAACCGGATAAAACCCCTTTTACACATTTTGATTTCCCCCAATCAAGGAGGATTTGTGGAGAATTAACAAATGTTGGATAATATCCTCCTTTTCCAGGAAGCCATTCATTCCAACAAAGCCCGAAAAGAAAAAGGAACGGTGATCAAACTTGACATGGACAATGCTTTTGATAGGGTAAGGCACAACTTTTTCTTCGTTGTTCTAACCAAATTTGGATTTGGCAAAGAGACCCTAGCCTGGATTGCAGCTTGTATCAGACACCCTTGGATTGCTCCCTTAGTGAATGGCAGACCCACAACTTTCTTTAAGATATCAAGAGGGTTAAGGTAGGGATGCCCATCATCCCCTCTCCTCTACATTTTGACGGTTGAACGATTAAGCAAAAGACTGTAAAAATAAAGGATTGAAAAGACCATCCCTTGCATCAAAATTCCAAACGGAGCCAAGAGGATGAAAAACTCTCAATTCGTGGATGATACACTACTGATGGGGGGTGCCTCTACAATTTTGGCTACCAAATTCAATGTAGTAATGGAGGACTCCACAACAACTTCAAGGGGTTTGATAAATAAAGAAAAAATTCAGTTATACACTTGGAATGTCAAGGATAGAGAGATAACAGCCATTACAAATTTGCCTAAATTTCCCTTATACAAAGAAATGGAGTTTTTTCAAGTATTTGGGAGTCCCCACAGGCCCTCCCCCTTCCGTTGTCTGGAGACCTGTTATTGAAAAAATCCAAGCCAAAATCTCCCATTGGGGAAATTTATGGCTCAATCCAGCAGGTAGGGTGACCCTCCTAAAGTCTATAATATCGAGCCTCCCCATATTCCAATGCTCCATCTTTCTAGCTCCTGCTTATGTAAAATTGTCTAATGCCCAAGCAATCAGGAAATTCTTATGGCATGGAGGAAAACCTAGCACAAAAAGATTCCATCTAGTAAATTGGGACACAGTCAAAGCTCCAATTGCAAATGGGGGATTGGGAATTCGGGACCCCACCCTTATGAATTTACCCTCGGGCGCCAAGATCCTATGGAGATTCATTACAGGGGAATCAAACAAGTGGAAGAAAGTTGTGCTCCACAAATGTCTCATTGGAAACATAATCAGAATCTTAGACAACCCTCTTCCACTTCATAAAGGCTCTCAAATATGGAAGCTTCTAAAAGAAACTCAACCAATCATCCCAGAGAAGATCACTTGGATCCCATGGAACCTCTCTAATGATTGCATCTTGGGAGCTCCCCCAATGCGCAATGACCCATTTGTCACTCCCATCCTTGAGTGACTTAAGGCGTAGGGAAAAAGAACTCTTCATGACATCTCTAGTGGGCACCCAAGAACAAAGAAATGATTAAATTGGAACATTGAGAATATCCTTGAGCATCTACACCAACAATCCCAAACTCTTCTTTATAATTTGAGAGGTTGTGAACTAATGAACACCTATTCTAGTGATCAAAGAGAGTGGGGCAAACATGGCTACACAGTAAAATTTGGATATGAACTCTTCCTATCTTAGACTCAAACCATCCTACCTTCCTCAAAATGGAAAAAGCTTTGGCACGCTGATGGTATCCTGAAAATAAATATCTTCAACTGGATATTAACACATGGAAGAATTCTAACTGGAGAAAATTTAGAAAAAAGAGGAGTGTCTAGACCCTATCGTTTTTCTCTTTGCAAAGAAGCAAAGGAAACTTCCTCCCATCTCTTCTTGGAGTGTGCTTTCACAAAAGTTGTTTGGAACTCTCTTCTCCAAGACATGATGCTAAATCGAATGGCCTTCTTCAATTTCAGATTTATTAACAAGATGGAGTCGTTGCTACACAAGCAGTCTAGCAAAAATTCCCCTCTTTAAAAGAGTTTGGGAATCAATCCCCAAATACATCTATTGGAAGATTTAGCTAGCTCGAAACAAGCAGATCTTCTTAGGGGAGAAATCTGATCCTACATTTTTAGGAAACATGGCAACTAGTATGTTATTAGAAAAACTCAACACAAAGAAGTTAAACAAAAATAAAAATTCTGAGATGGATAAAGAGGAAGAGCAATGGATTAACAACCTAGGAATTCAAGGAGAGGGTAAAAGTATCACAAAGAGGAAAAATTTATGGCAGCTTCACTTACCAGAGGAAGAATTTCAAAATTGGCAACGGATGAAAAACAACCATATTATCCTCTTTGACAGAGCCTCAAAAAGAAACCCCATACAGGCTGGTGTGGGAGGGGTAATCCTCAATCCCAGAGGAAACATTGAGACAACTTATGCCTGGAGCATTGGAAAGGCCTCAAACAATGAAGCATAGGCATATGCAGTTTTACAAGGGATACAACTCGCAGTGTAGCAAGGCATCCAAAACCTAATTATACTTGGAGACTCAATGATCATCATCAATCATCTCAAACGCCATTCTAAACCCAAAGAAACAAAGCTCAATTTAATCTTTGCAAGAATCGAGGAAGCACTAACAGGTCTCCAAAAAACTAAAGCCT
>JASDQU010213506.1:13183-26507 GCA_032191745.1 Picea mariana
TAAATAGGTGAATGGCATTTGATGTGCACCCACTCAATTAGGAAAAATAAAACTAATGAAGGGAACATCTAGGAGTAGAAATAGGAAAAATAGTTGGAAGATGGTGAATACTATCTATTTATGTATTTTTGAAATCACTAATTGTGCATGGAGGTCACATGTGCGTGGGTGATTATTATGCATTTAATAATTAAATAATTAGCATTTTTGCAGGAGAATGACAAGTGGCATGAGCCTCAAAGGATATATAAGAAGAGAGGGTTGGAATAGAGGAATAATTTGTTTTGCACCCTAATGCTAGATGAATGTCCTAATACTCAATTTTTTCATGGTGATATGGTTGTGAGTTTGGTCTCAAGAATGTGCTAGTACAATAGAGGTGGGGCACCTCAATGATTTGGAGGAGCCACACATTCTACATTCTAGGTTTTGTACCCTTCTCATACAACCCATTGCAGCATGGGGTTTCTAGGAGAAGAAGAGTACCCTAAGGACATGGTAGGGTGGTCAACCAATAAGATTCTTGCAATTCATAATTCATGGAGGTTGGAGTAAGTCTATGAAAAATTCTCTTGGAGAAATATTGGAGCTAAATACTTGACAAGCAAGACACCTGCAACTATTTAGAAAGAGGTATGACAATCCATAATTTTAGTTAAGTGTCCTTTTATCTTTTAATATTTAGAATTTTTCCTTGAGGATTTGAGTTCCTACAATTGCATAGAAGTTATTATCTTGTTATGGAAGTTAAAATTTCCATTTAGAATCACTAATATGGTCTCCCATGCAATCTAAATCTCTATAGAAAACCTCGAGTCATTTCAACAATTATTGATTTCTTTGGAAAATATTTTACATTTTTATGCATTTATTTTTATGCATTTATTTGTACAGATTGAGTCGACCGTGACCTTCGTTAAGGAAACTATCGGTCAAACCATGAATGTCATTTAAGAAACTAGCGGTCACATCCTATAGTGGCATGCTTGCTACTTCCCAACTCAAAATTTGGGTTTTCAAAGATTTTTTTATGGGTTTTTCACCTGGCAGAGAATGCAATAATTACTTGTGTTTAGAATGTGTTGAATATTTCTTAATATCCCCTTGAATTTTTTTTGCATTTGATACAAATCCTATCTAGTAATTGATAGGGATTTTGATTGTGTTGGAAACATTTATTGAAATGTATTCTTGAATGAGTTTTTCTAGATTGTTGTATATTTCTTGTTGTTGAACATATCACTGTAAAGGACTGGTAAGATAGTAGMGTCTTATTGAGATGTAGAAGTATTGCTTTCAACTATCACCTTATTTGTATTTGATGAAGTTTTAGGTATTTGAAAAATATTTTTTACCTCAATTAAGGGATTGTTAGTGTCCTGTAGAGAACATTTGTAATACTGCCATAGAAAGCAACAAAGARACACYGATTGACTAACAGAGGATGAGTCATTATGGGTTGGAATTTATGTTGTTGGTTATGTATTTAAGCAAATTGAACTGCACTTTGACATATTGTATTAATTATATTGCATTGCGACATTTCTTGGAAGAGTGTGAAATTGAATGTAAGAATTTGATTTTGCATTGTATTGAAGATTATTGAATGATTATTATGTGAATGTTTATGATGTGAGATTGAGTATTTATTTATATATACATTTTTTTTCACATTCTAGTAAGTTGTGTGCTTTGTATTAGGTTAATATTTTGGAAGGGCGTTACATATTGTATCAAAGTGAGGTTTCATATGCTAGACTCTTTTGACCCACATGCTTAGTAAAATATATATTGACTATTGATTTTACCTAATTGCATTTATTAGGATTGATTTTTAACTGATCAAAATTTGAAACTTTGTATGTGACCAATTCGTGCAAGGGTAGTGATAGATAGAAGAAGAATAAGAAGAGTTGGAAGTAGGACAACAAGAGGCCATGGTGCACAACCTCCACTTCAACCTACATCTTTTCCATCACCTCCTAGAGCGGAGGATAATGGAAATGTTCCTACGAGTGAATTAATGTGAATGATGCAGTCCTTTGAAAAGATGTTAGATTTTTTGACTAACAGACTGAACTAAGAATCTAGTGGTACCTCTATTCTTAGAGAGGGGCTAGTGAATTCTCCTAATCCTAGTGTTTATAGAAAAATGGAGAAATTTAAGTTTCCAAAGTTCCACTCCTTGAGACAGGGTGGTAGGTCAGTGTTGAAATATGAGACTAGGTTTATGGAGTTGTTGAAGTATGCACCACATTTGAATACAAAGAAGTTGCACTTCAACAAGTTTGTCTATTTACTAAATTATAAAATCAAGTCAAAGGTTATAATATTTGTTCCCTGCACTTTTCATGAGGTAGTATAGAAGGATATCATAGTTGAGTAGGAAATTATGGGAGGTGGTCAATCAAGAACATCAAGACCTTCAGGTTTAGGAGGATACATATAAGGTTCTAATTCAATTAATACACCTAGACCAATGGAGGAGCATAAAGATGTGCTAGGGGGCATGTGAGGGGGACCCAAATATTTCAGTTTGGAGGTTATAGGCCATCATATAGATCACCAATGTAATGGGACAGTGCTAGAACATAATAGACCTGTTAACAACATTACTTGTCTTTGGCATAGGGATATTCAGGTCTGCAGGTTGCACGAGAAGTGCCCAAGCGTAGCACACAGAAGAAGTCCTTTTCAGACTTAAAATCAAGCGAGCGGGCATTTCGTTCTTCAGCGGAAAGGATTCAGCGACAGAGCATAGCAGCGGTTAGTGGGTAATTGCAGTTAACCGAGTCATGCCAAGTATAGCACAAAAAGTTATTTTTAAGGAAGTCAACGATCGGAATTCTCCGGGAGGCATTCACAAAGTTACGAGGGCCGTTGATCGCGAGCAGCTCAAGCGTAGTGTTATTTCTCAAACTCGGGGTTCATGAGTTCGAAAGGCGGGCCATATCCTTTGGTTGCGCGAGATTGCGAGTTACGAAAAGTGCCCGGAGGGGGTCAACCTTCACTGACCATTGCGTCTCGAGACTTCATGAGGGGAGAATGCCAAAGTTCGATACTCCAACTCGTGAAGCCGTGAGTTGCGAGAGGCGTTAGTACTTGGGCCCTAGCCGACGGTTACATATAGAGAGCGCTGACTAGAAAAGGAGCCCGGCCCGTATCGCCATCTCGGGAAGCGGGAGTTTAGAAAAGGGAGCCAAGGGTCTTTGACCCATGAACTCGTGAATCGCGAAATGAAAAAAACTTTTAATGACGGGCCCATAGTATCGCCGAAAGTGTTTTGGGCCGTCCGATCAAAAGAGGGGTACGTGATGTGCGATTAGGTTCTATCGCCCTTCGCGCATCGTGACTTCAAAGAGCAAAGATCAGTCTCCTCCCAGCCTAGAGGCACGAAGCATCGAAAACGCTTAGGAGCTGGGCCCACAGTCTTGACGCTTGGTCACTTGGGGAAAGGAAAAGAGTTATGCAAAGGGGCCGAAGTGTCGGGTTTTGCCGCAGAAGGGAGTACCGCGTCCTCCAAGACCAGTTCAGCCCGACCTCGATCTTGGTCTTCGCTAAAGAATTAAATGAAGGAGAATGGAAGTAGTTGAAACCTCGGCTTACTTACTGAATGCAAGACATGGAGGTTTCGACAGGCAGTCTGCCCGAGATGGTCCCGTACACTGATTTTCTCCAAAAATTCATACTGAGTTCTCATCTGACCAGAGGAAGTCTGCACGCGCCATCTTAGCCTTTGATGTTTTAGCTACCTCCCCTGTAGAAGCCATGCGAAGTTAAGGAGATGTCTGACGAAGGATTTCCGTCTAAAGTTTGATTGAAGAGATGCTACGCCTTGGAGGGCGAGCACGCCTCTGTTGGGAAAATCTGTCTGAGTATATGTACTCAGTTTTTGGCATTTTTGAAAGAATCGATGGTAGAGAGAAGCTCCCAACTGTAAAGTTTTAATAGACATTCTATCTTTCTAGTTATGCATCTATATGTGAGATTTATTATTTTATAACAGACAGTTTTTCTTACTCCATCTATATTTTCATCACATACTGAGAGAGTTCGTGAACGACTGATTCGTGTGAATTATTGCAATTATGTTATGATAAAGGATTTATTGTTGCATTGTTGTATTCTCTGGTTTTTGCATTTGAATGTAAGAAGATCTTGCGTTTAGATGCCTTCTCCTACAGTATGTTAGAAACTTGATGTTTATGACAGACCTTTGCATCTCTCTGATACAAGTCTTCCCCCTTACTCACCCTTACTACAACTCACTGTCTGAAGTTATCTAAGACCTCGCTTGCCCATGCATGCTTGGCCTAGTTTCAGAGTTAGAACCATATCATTTTGAGTTAACCTCCATCTGATCACCCCATTAAACAAATCGTGACATAAAACTGATGGGCGTTGGGCTCTGCTCCTGCAAGCAATCCAGGAGTGACTTCCGACGCTAACATTCCTAGCGTCGTTGCCGGGGACGAAGTTGAAAATTTTCCCTGGGATTGAACGACATTGAGCCTCTGATTCTGAAGGTGCATCAGGTATCAGAGCCTTTGAATATTTCTACTGTGCACCTGGCGACTCCATTGTGACGACTCCACTGGAGCGAACCTGCTGTTTTAGTTGTGGCTTCCAGAGGCAGACACACGCGATCACATCCACAACTGCCCCTAGCTACACCTGTAGCTGATCCGGAGGTGATTTTCAGAAAAGGAAAGGCCTCTGAAGGAGAAACTTCCACCGTTGAACCAGGTAATCTGCTATCTCCTTCTGTAGAAACTCCATTTTCTTCTCCTCAGCTTCCTAGCAGACCGTTTTCTGAAGTTTCCCGCTTCCTAAATTTTGGGAGTGTTCCTGCTGAGTTTTCTCCTCCCGATCTGGGATTGGAGGGAGAAATCCTTGTCACTCCCCTCTCCCCTGAAACTATACCTCGGCATAGACCCAGGACCAAAAAATATTTCCCCACTCCTAGCTTTACCACTCCTCCTCTTGTTACTATCGCCTTTTCTGCATAGAGAGAAGCGTCTGCTGACTTAAGCCCACTAGCCCTCTCCCTAAATCCCCCATTATTTCCTGGAAGCTCATTCCCAGTTTCCCCTTTTCGAGATCCTTCTCCTCCGAGTTCTCCTTCACCTAATATCCCTATGGCAAGTGCTAATTCCCCTCTGAGTAGAATGGATGCCATAGTCACTGCCAAATATGCTCCCTTAATCCTACCCCACGCTATGAATCCTCTCCCTGCTGGAGATTACTTGAAGTATATGCCCAAGTTCACTGGGGAAGGGGATGTAACTGCTGAAGAGCATCTGGCTGCTTTCTACAGTTATGCAGACAACCTGAACATTGAAAATGAAGATGTCTGGATGAGAGTCTTCATCCAGAGCCTAGATGGCGAGGTGAGGAAATGGTTTAGAGGATTGGCCCCTGGATCTATTGCTGGGATCGAAGCCCTAGATAGTTCTTTCCTGAGGCAGTGGGGTGATAGGAAGGATTTCATGTATTACATGACAGAGTTATGGTCTTTGAAGAAGATGGATGGAGAGTCTGTCTCCGACTTCTCCAAAAGATTCAATAAGATGTATAACAAAATCCCTGCCGAGATAAAGCCATCAGAAGCCTCAGCCAAGATTTCTTATGCTAGTGTGTTTGGCCCCGATTTTTGTCTGTTACTGAGAGAAAGAAGGGCCACCTCCTTAGCTCAAATGCAAGATGCGGCCATAGAAGTGGAATCCAATGTATTAGTAGCTGATAGATTGAGAAACAAGGACGACGCAGACATAAGAAAGGGAAGGTCAGAAGCCTCAACTTTTGGCCCATCGGTGCCCCACCCTCAAGTGGATGAGCTGACCAGGATGGTGAAGTCTCTGTCTACAGAGATGGAGAGAATGAAGGGGGAAGGGAGGAAAGCATACAAAGGCCCTCAGAATGCCGAAAACAAAGGAGGTTTCAGGAGGCCAAACAATACTACTTCCCCGACCGTGCAAAGGGAGAGGGGAAGAGACAGAGAAGACCAGAAGATTCAGCCCCCTTTCCAAAACAATTTTGTGGTTGAAGGGGAAGAAGGGAAAACATATGAGCTTGATCCTGAAATCCATTGCTTCGGTGACACTCCTCCTTTTCCTCATCTCACTCAATCAGCATACGAGGAGTCTCTCATGGACAGTCAGCTAAATGAACTAAGCAAGGGAGACAAGGCTAGTGGCAGCCAAGGCAAGTATGATATAAGGTCTAAGAGGAAGACAGTAGCACCCGATGTTCTTGAGTAGTCCACTAGAGCAGAGAAACCTGATAATGGAATAGCGGACAGTCACAAAGGTAAGAAGACCTGATCCCTCTCTCCCATAGTTCAGAGTCATGTTCCCAAAATAAGAGAAATTCAGAAGCTTACACCTTCTTTTAATTTCGAGCATGAAATTTAGAGAATCAGAATCCCTGTGCCCCTAACCGAGTTGATTAAACATGAAGGGTTCAAGAAACGCTTCTCTGATCTTTTACAGTCTGAGATCTCATGCATTCCCACTGACTCCATTAATTTGCAAGATGAAAAGCCTGCAGTTATTCTAGGTCCTATGGTAGAAGATAGGAATGACTCATCCCCTCCCTTCTACACTTCCTTGAACATACATGACAAGGTACTGCACAACTGCTTGATGGATTCAGGAGCTTCTCACAACCTCATGCCTAAAACTGTCATGGAAGAATTAGGGCTAGAAGTCACCTGAGCCTATCATGACCTCTATTCCTTCGACTCCAAGAAAGTTCAATGTCTCGGGGTTATCAAAGACCTGGTTGTGACCTTGTTTCAGTTGCCCATGAAAAGTGTGGTCATGGATATTGTAGTGGCTGATGTCCCCCCCAAGTTTGGTATGTTGTTATCAAGATCTTGGATAAAAATACTGGGGGGAACTTTGCAGATGGACCTCACATATGCTACTATCCTAGTATTTGGAGGAGAACATAGGAGGCTATATAGGGAAGCCCAGTTGGCCTATATAATCAGTGATGAAGCCAATCCTACTAACCATCCCATTTTTGCCTTGGACACTGATTTAGGTTCCAGTTTACTGCAAATCACTCATGCTCCTGAGCCCCCTCTTGAACTCATAGAGCAACCCACCACTCCTCATGAGTTTCCTCCCTCCATCACCCCCGTCTGGAAAATGTTTTTTGATGGAGCCTGTTCCAGGGAAGGCGTTGGTGCTGGGGTGTTTTTTGTGTCCCCTTCTCAGGAAACCATGTCCCTGTCATATAAGCTGGAATTTGAAACAACCAACAATGTGGCAAAGTATGAAGCCCTTGTTCTAGGATTGAGAGCTGCAAGGGAAATGGGAATTCAGGAGGTAGTAGTGTTCGAAGATGCAGATTTGGTGGTCCAACAGATCAGAAACGCTTATCAGGCTAAGCACCCTCGACTCATAAATTACAGAAATGAAGTGTGGGACCTAATTGACAATTTCTTCTCAGCCTTCAACATCTCTTTTATTCCAAGGGAGGATAATGCTATGGCCAATTCTTTAGCTATTTCAGCTAGCCAGTCCAAGGTCCCTTAGCCGTCTATGGCCAAATATGATGTTGAGATAAAATATAGGCCCTCTGTACCAGACAATGTCAGGCATTGGAAGGTATTCGAAGATGATCTGGAAATCGAGAAATTTCTCCAATCTGTTGATGAATTTTTTCTGCGTTGCACATTGATCAGGATCCTGATACAGAAGATAACCCTCACCTTGAGGTGTTTTTAAATAAAATTGCTAACCACCGGATCATTCAACTACCTAGCAATCACATTCCGAGGGGACTATTTCCTTTAGAAAGATTTTTTGATGGGAATGATGTCGTGGTAAAGGATAGGTTTGCAGGTGAAGACGCTGACAGAACCGAGTGCAACATTGGCACACCAGAGGAGCCTATGTTTTTCAAGTTGTCAAGGAGTTTGACCAGAGAACAGAGGGCCGAATATACTGAGTTGCTGAGAGAGTTTGCTGATGTGTTTGCATGGACCTACGAAGACCTCAAGACGTATGATACATCCATCATTGAAAACAAGATCCCACTGAAGGAAGAGGCTAAGCCATTTAGGCAGAAGCTAAGACAGATAAATCCCATGTTGCTGCCTGTCAGGGAGAAAGAAGTGAAGAAGTTGTTAGAGGCCCGGATCATCGTCCCCTTGAGATATTCCGAATGGGTGGCCAATTTGGTTTCGATAAGAAAGAAAAGTGGAGAAATCAAGCTTTGTGTCGATTTCAGGAACTTGAACAGGAGCTCAAAGAAAGACAATTATCCCCTGCCCAACATGGAACATATATTACAGAGGGTAACCAGTGCATCTAGGATTTCCATGATCGATTGTTTTTCTGGCTATAATCAGATATCGTTCATGCCCGAGGACAGAGAAAAAATGACCTTCACCACTCCTTGGGGTACATTCAGGTATGCCAAAATTCCTTTTGGGTTGATGAGTGCAGGAGCGACATTTCAGTGAGCCATGGAGATAGCCTTCATCGGGGAGAAAGATAAATTTGTGGTGATGTATCTGGATGACATAACAGTCTTCTCTAGGTCTGACAAAGAGCACTGTTGTCACCTGAGAAAAGTTTTTTTGAAGTGTCGGAGGTTTGGCCTTTCCCTAAATCCCAAGAAATATTTGTTTTCTATGAAAGAAGGGAAGTTGTTAGGCCATATAGTATCAACAGAAGGAGTGAGGATTGATCCTAGTTGGGTAGAGGCAATTCAGACCCTGTCACTTCCTAGATCTAAGAAGGAAGTTCAGGCATTTTTGGGGAAGATTAATTTTTTGAGGAGATTCGTCTCAAATTTTGCTGAGCTGGTGAAACACATCACAACCATGCTCAGGAAGGGAAATGCAGTGAAATGGACTGCTGAACCCAGGGAATCTTTTGTCCAAATAAAGAGGGCATTGACTGAGGCACCCGTGCTGATCACTCTTGACTATTCCAAAGATTTCCTGATATTCTCTTTCGCTTCTTTTGATACAGTAGCAGCGGTCTTGTTGCAGAAAAATGAGGAAGGATGAGAGCAACCCATCGCCTTCTTCAACAAGGCATTAAGAGATGCAGAGGTCAGGTATGAAATCATGGAGAAAAAGGCCTATGCCTTAGTGAAATCTCTCAAAGATTTCAAAGTCTATGTCATGCACTCAAAAGTGACCGCATACGTTCCTTCAGCCTCTGTGAAGGACATCCTTGTACAGCCTGACATTGATGGGAAGAGGAATAAATGGATAGCCAAGATCCTGGAATTTGACTTGGAAATAAGGCCTACCAAATTGATCAAAGGTCAAGGTTTAGCCAGACTGTTGGCTGAAGCTAATTGCAAAGATTTGGGGGTAGATTTCATCAATGCATGCTTAGAAAATGAGCAGAATCAACTGTCTGATGTAAACTCTCAAACAGAACCCTTGTTGGCTCGATGTCCTTGGTATAAGGATGTCATATATTTTCTACAGGAATTGTGGCCCCCAAATGGCCTGCAAAGAAACAAAGTAAGAGCTATGAAGCTCAAGGCAGTCAGATACTGCCTTATCGATCAAATTTTATACTGGAAAGACCCCTTGGGAGTGCTTTTAAAATGCGTGAATCCACTAGAGGTCGACAGGATCATGGTCGAATTTCACAGCGGCCTATGTGGGGGGCACCATTCCTGGAAGACCACATCCCACAAAATTCTCAAAGCTGGGTACTACTGGCCCACCTTGTTCGCTGATGTCCATAGAGGAGTTAGAGCCTGTATCTCATGCCAAATATTTTCAGGAAGGAAACAGCTCAAGTCCCTGCCTTTAAAGCCTGTAGTTGTTTCAGGACCTTTCCAGCAATGGGGCCTAGATTTTATTGGAGAAATCCACCCTGCTTCCAGCGAGCAGCACAGATGGATCCTGACTACCACATATTTCTTTACTAAGTGGATTGAAGCTATCCCCACCAGGAGTGTATCCCACAAGGTTATCATTGGGTTCCGGGAAGACCTCATCGTAAGGTTCAGCTGCCCAAGAAAGATTGTTACTGATAATGCAGCCTCTTTCAAGGTTGAACCGTTAGTCAAGTTCTGTGAACAATTTAGGATCAAACTGATTCACTCCTCCCCATATTATCCCCAGGGCAATGGTTTAGCATAATCCTCCAACAAAAGTCTGATACGGATCATCAAAAGATTACTGGAGAACAACAAGAGGGCTTGGAACTCAAAGATGAAATTCGCTCTATGGGCTGATTGGGTGACCACAAAGAGATCTATAGGCATCTCCCCTTTCCAGTTAGTTTATGGAGAAGAAGTTGTCTTCCCTTCTCAGCTAGCCATTCCCGTAGCGAAATTCTTCCAGGATCATCAAGAAGAGCCCAATGACATGATCAGAAGAATTCATCAACTGGTAGAAGTCTAGCAGGTCAGAGAGCAGGTGATGGGCAGAATTCAACACCATCAGTAGGCGGTCAAGTAGGTTTTTGATAAGAAGGCCAATAAGGAGGAGTTCCAGATAGGAGACCTGGTACTAAAATGGGATGCTCCTAAGCAAGACAAGGGAAAGCACAACAAATTTGAAGCCCTGTGGATCAGGCCCTTCAAAATCTCTGAAGTTTTCTCAAATAACACGTACAGGTTGCAGGATTTGGGGGGTGAAGAAGTTTTCGACAACCCAGTAAATGGGCATTTTCTTAAGAAATGTTTTGTCTGAGCCTTTGGTGGCTCCCTTGTTTGTAAATATTGTCCTTTGGTTCTTCATTTATTTTTATTTTTCGGCTTAGTAAATGACTCCATAGCCCAATAGAAAGGCACTAGAACTGCAAAATGAGTCCTTAGAGCATCACAGGGATGACTCTATCCCCCATGGAGCCTAATGTTAGCAACATTACTTGGCTTCGGCATAGGGATATTCAGGTCTTCAGGTTGCACGAGAAGCGCCCAAGCACAGCACACAGAAGAAGTCCTTTTCGGACTTAAAATCAAGTGAGCGGGCATTTCGTTCTTCAGCGGAAAGGATTCAGCGACAGAGCATAGTAGTGGTTAGTGGGTAATTGCAGTTAACCGGGTCATGCCAAGTATAGTGCCAAAAGTTTTTTTTAAGGAAGTCAATGGTTGGAATTCTCTGGGAGGCATTCGCAAAGTTACGAGGGTCGTTGATTGTGAGCAACTCAAGCGCAATGTTATTTCTCAAACTCGGGGTTCGTGAGTTTGAAAGGCGGGCCATATCCTTTGGTTGCACAAGATTGTGAGTTACGAAAAGTGCCCGGAGGGGGTAAACCTTCACTGAACATCGCGTCTCGGGACTTCGCAAGGGGAGAATGCCAAAGTTCGATACTCCAACTCGCGAAGCCGCGAGTTGCGAGAGGTGTTAGTACTTAGGCCCTAGTCGACGGTTACATATAGAGAGCGTTGACCAGAAAAGGAGCCCGACCCATGTCGCCATCTCGGGAAGCGGGAGTTTAGAAAAGGAAGCCGAGGGTCTTTGACCCATGAACTTGCGAATCGCGAAATGAAAAAGAACTTTTAATGACGGGCCCATAGTGTCCCTGAAAGTGTTTCGCCCCATCCGATCAAAAGAGGGGTACGTGATGTGCGATTAGGTTCTATTGCCCTTTGCGCATCGTGACTTCAAAGAGAAAAGATCAGCCTCCTCCCAGCCTCGAAGCACGAAGCCCCGAAAATGGCCAGGAGCTGGGCCCACAGTCTTGATGCCTGGTCACTTGGGGAAAGGAAAAGAGTTACGCAAAGGGGCCGAAGTGTCGGGTTTTTCCGTAGAAGGGAGTACCACATCCTGCAAGACCAGTTCAACCCAACCTCAATCTTGGTCTTCGCGAAAGAATTAAATGAAGGAGAATGGAGGTAGTTGAAACCTCGACTCACTTATCGAATGCAAGACATGGAGGTTCTGACAGGCAGTCTGCCCGAGATGGTCCCGTACATTGATTTTCTCCAAAAAGTCATACTGAGTTCTCATCTGCCCAGAGGAAGTCTGTACATGCCATCTTGGCCTTTAATGTTTCAGCTACCTCCCCTGTAGAAGCCATGTGAAGTTAAGGAGACATATGACGAAGGATTTCTGTTCGAAGTTTGATTGAAGAGACGCTATGCCTTGGAGGGAGAGCGCGCCTCTGTTGGGAAAATTTGTTCGAGTATATGTACTCAGTTTTTGGCATTTTTGAAAGAATCGATGGTAGAGCGAAGCTCCTGACTGTAAAGTTTTAATAGACATTCTAGCTTTCTGGTTATGCATCTATATGTGATATTTCTTATTTTATAACATACAGTTTTTCTTACTCCATCTAAATTTTCATCCCATACTGAGAGAGTTCGTGAACGACTAATTCATGCGAATTATTGCAATTATGTTATGATAAAGGATTTATTGTTGCATTGTTGTATTCTCTGGTTTTTGCGTTTGAATGTAAGAAGATATTGCGTTTAGATGCCTTCTCCTACAGTCTGTTATAAACCTGATGTTTATGACAGACCTTTGCATCTCTCTGATACAATTCTTCCCCCTTACTCACCCTTACTACAACTCACTGTTTGAAGTTATCTAAGACCTCGCTTGCCCATGCATGCCTGGCCTAGTTTCGGAGTTAGAACCATATCGTTTTGAGTTAACCTCCATCTGATCACCCCATTAAACAAATCGTGACATAAAACTGATGGGCATTGGGCTCTGCTCCTGCAAGCAATCCAGGAGTGACTTCCGACGCTAACAAGACCCATTGACGTAGTGGACCTACCTTTATGCACTTTCAGAGTTGGAGGCAACCTCCTAATATGGGGTGTTGGAGATGTGGAGAGATGCACTTTTAGAGTGCTCACATATAGAGAGGATCTAATTAGGAGCATTACCAGACTATTGTTGGTGATTTCCCCACATGATCCATGCAATGGTGAATAACCACCAAGTCGAACACTAGTTGATAGTGCTTGAGAGGACATGTAAGATTAATGGTATATGTTTTTTCATTATTGATAGATCTAGGAATGACATTTTTTATTATTATTTCATATAAATCATTATCTAAATGTGTTATGATTACAAGTATTCAAGAAGATTTCGACTTGGTCTAAATGGATTCTGGTATTAAACAAGGGGTAGGGTAGTTATTTAAGAATTGTGAGGTTGATCTTGGGGTATGTGTTACTAGAGTATCATTATATACTACTGTTGTGGGATCTTATGACATGATCATATGTATGGATTGGTTAGAATCTCATGGGGCAGTATTAGACTGTATGGGTAAGATGCTTTATTTATAGATGACTTTGGGACACAAAAGTATCTTAGTGGGGACTAAGAGAAAAGTTTCTTTGAGGTTTATTTTAGAATTTTTAAAGAAAA
>JASDQU010213507.1:18399-29709 GCA_032191745.1 Picea mariana
TCTACAAGATATTTAAACTCTTTGAATTTCTCGAAACCCTTTGATTTCTTCCTCATGAAATATATCCATGTATTCCTGGAAAAATCATCTATGAAGGAGACATAATACATGGATCCATCAAGTGATGACACTATTACAGGACCAAACACATCACTATGAACCAATTTTAGAATCCCCTTTGCCCTTGTCACTCCAGATGGAAACCTCACCCGAATTTGTTTTCCATATATGCAATTTTCACAAGAATTGACTTCTAAATTACATTCACAAAAACCTTCAACCATACATTTGTTTCATATAGCTCGAAGTCTTTTTTCTCCAATGTGTCCCATCCTCTCATTCCATAGAATGGCCGGGTTGACTTGACAAAGAGTAGTCGAGTTAGTTTGAATTGACTCAACCTGATATGAGTCAAGTCAACTTCAAGAACAATGTTGTTGTTGCATCCAATCGAGTTGGCATTCCCTATTAACTTGTATAGGGTCCCAATCCGAAGTCCTTTCATTAAGACCATCACACCTCTGACCATTTTGCACGTATCCTTATGAAATAGAGTGTGCACACCTGCATCACTCATCTTACTGATAAATATCATTTTTATTTCCAAACCTGGAATATGTAGCACACCTAGAAGGGTTCTACTCCTCCCATCCTACAGTATCAGTCAGACTCTTCCCAGTCCAAGAATTTTGGTTGTCAAGTCGTCCCCTAAGAACACATCTCCTCCTTCATATTGTTCATATTCATAGAACCATTCTCTATGTGGTGTCATATGATAGGATTCTCCTGATTCTATCAACCAAACATCTTGATCCAACTATGTACTGGTTGATGCTAGGTACACATCCTCTACTTTATCTGGAGTAGTCTTTCTCTTAGCCGACTACTTCTCATCGGATCTTGCACTGACTTACATTTCCTTCGACTTGTAGTCCCTTTTATAATTCTCAGCGTCACCTCATTTCCATCATGTTCTCGTTGAATGAACAGGGGATTTAGATCTACCCTTTGAATTAGACTTTCTATCGGATAATTTTCCTTTATCTTTGTGAACCTGTCGAATTCTCACCACTAAGGAATCTTTGTTTGATCATTCCATGTTCTTCCTTCTCATTTATTTTGATAGTAGACATGTAACCATGTCTTCTAGCGCTAATGTGGTTGAAATACTTCCTATAGACATGACTAAGCTATCCCAGGGGTATGGAAAAGAACATAATAGGATAATACATTTATCCTCCTTAGTGATTTTGATATCTATAGATGATAACTGGCTTATTATGGTATTAAACGCATTTAAATGCTTAGTTACTGAACTATCATCACTCATCCTTAGAAGATATTGTTTCTTTCTAAGGAACAACTTATTTACCAGGAATTTCTATTGGTACAAGCTTCCCAACTTGTCCCATAGTTTCTTGGCCGAGACTTCACCTGAGACATTTAGCAGCTCTGAATTTGCAAGACACGGTTGAATTTTACTCCTTTCTTCCCCCGACATGCCTGTCGATATGGTACCTAGACAGGTTTTTTCCCATTATTCTCAATCTACAAGGAGATCTTCAATTTTAAGCTTCCAAAGTTCAAAATTCTAGCCATTGAATTTTTTGATATCCATCCTCCAACTACTTGTCATTTTTTCAGACACAACTTTTAAAGATCTTTGACCTATGACTCTTACTATACCTAGGGTTTATCTCAGATCCAATATTGTCAAACCAAGCTCTGATACCATATTTTAAGAAAATATACTTCCATGCTAAACCTAATAGAAGAGAGGATGACCAATTTAAACAAGAAAGTAAATGACAAAGTAATCACATAGAACACATAGATTTTACCCTAGAAACCCAAACAGGAAAACCGACATTCCTTGAGCATCTTGCTCTCTTGTTGTTTTATTCATTAAAAAAAAAAGGTTACATGTCTAACCTTGGTCTATGCTAAGTTTTCATAGAATTTAGGTTAAGTATGAAGTTCATTCCATTTTATCAAATAACCACAACCATAAATGATGCAACAACCAAGATCACAAGAAGAATCACCATGCACAAGAACACAAGATATATGTTGGGAAACCCTTCTCAAACAAGGGATAAAAACCCAGCCAAATCCTTTGCTATATTATTCAAGAGAAAGACCTTTCACCACCAAAATGACTTATCACACAAGAGGGTGATTAATCCCTAGAAACTCTAGCGCCCAAGAGAGGTGTGCACCTTTGCCAAAGAGAAGTACTTGCTGAAATTTCCAAAACATATGTGTGGAGGATATGATTCTACAATGGAGAATCATCTCCTATTTATATTAGACTTTGATCAATTAGCAAGGGCGTCTCATTGGCACAACATGGTCAACCTCTCTAAGTCAAACACACTTTATTATTATATTTATTATTATAATTAATATTTTCATTATTAATTTTCTTCTTTATATTAATCATATTAACATAGGGCCGACCTGTACCCTTTACATAATAACTAGGGTTGCAGGTAGGTCTGACTCTTGAACACTATATAGAAAAGGATCTGATACACCCACTAGTGCTTATCCACTAGGGGCCACATCCATAGGGATGCCATAGACCTGATTCACTGCATTACACAGATATGCTAGGTCCTTGCACGTGCACTTATTCTCATCCATAGTCATGTCTTCTCTACAAATTTGATTTCCCACTGCCACCAACAGGAGGATCATCTGGAGTCTTCACATCAACTCTGTTATTGTTTAGAGGAGGCCATCACATCATCTTCGTTCTTATTCTCATGATGATGTGCCCAACGCTTTTCGGGATTTCACTAACTCAGCAGATTGCTCTTACATCGGATAATCATCTAGAGTTCTTCTCTCTCATGTCATGGAGGAGGCCATATACATTCTTAGCCTTTGTCCAAGGCTGGAACCATGAACACTTTATTAGGGGATTTCTCTCAGGTTTGTAAGCTGAGAGTAAGACTTCACATAGTTTCTATATTCCACATCTCATAGGTTGTAAGTTGGAGGATGTCTCCTATAGCTGCATTCATTAACACTCCCTCTCAGTTAGGGAGGCATTCTCCATCAGGCCAAGATTCTCATGAAAATACTCGAACTTTGTTTTGGCAAGTGTTTTAGTGAAGATATCAACAATTTGTTCATGGGTGGAAAGATACTGAACATGTACTGTATTCCTCTGTACCATATCTCTGATATAGTAGTACTTGATTTCAATATGTTTTGATTTGTCATGGAATACAAGATTATTTGAGAGCTTCACACAACTGTGGTTGTCACAATGAATGGTGGTAGGATCTATCTTGTTTTCAAACAAATCTGTCAAGAGTTTGTGAAGCCAAACAGCTTCACGAACTTCCACACTCGGTGCAATTTATTCTGGCTCTGTCGTACTCAAAGCCATAGAGCTTTGTTTTCTGCTGCACTAGGAAACCATGGATGATCCTAGGGTGAAGCAAATTCCTGAGGTTCTCTTTCTATCTACTGCACTTCCTACCTAATCTGCGTCAACATACCTTCCATTCTTAGATCCACATTTGTTTCATATTTTAATCCATAGCCAATAGTTCCATGTAAGTATCTTAATACATGTTTGGCAACTATCCAATGTGTCTGTTTTGGTTGACTCATAAACTGGCTAAGCACATTTACTGCATAGCAAATGTCTGGTCTGGTGTTAACCATATACATCAAGKATCCAATAATTTTTCGATATAAATGTGGATCTACGTCTCCGGAATCAGTATCATTCATATTCTTCAGATCCATTACCATTGGTGTTGACATGGATTTACAATATGCCATTTGGAATCTTTTCAGAATCTCCAAAGTATATTTTCCTTGKCTTAGGAAAATGTCATCTGATCTCTGCCACACTTCTAGTCCCAAGAAGTAATGCATTTGGCCCAAATATTTCATTTCAAATTTGGCAGTTAATTCCTGCTTGCATTCAACAATGAGTCTTTCTGAGTCGGTGATGAAAAGATCATCCACATATAGGACTAGAATCAAACATTCGTTTCCATTAATGTTATAGTATAGGTTTGGGTCGGTTGAACTTTTATTAAAACCCAAACTTATCAGGAAACCATCCATTTTCTCGTACCAATCACGTGGGGCTTGCTTTAAGCCTTATAGGGATTTCTTCAATTTGCATACATGAGACTTTTCGTTGTGTATAATGAAATCCTCTGGTTGTTCAATGTAGACTTCTTCCTCAATTTTTCCATTGAGAAAATCTGTCTTTACATCCATCTGATGTAGCTTCCATCCCATGGAAGCAGCTATAGCAATGATGGATCGAATGGAGGTATATCTGGCTACTGGTGCAAAAGTCTTGGTCATAGTCAACTCCCTCTATTTGTGAAAACCCTCTGGCCATGAATCTTGATTTATATTTTTCAATGCTTCCATCAGCTGCATGTTTGATTTTGTAAATCCATTTGGAAGTTACTACGGACTTCCCTTCTGGCCTTGGGACAACATCCCAAACATCATTCTTTAGTATAGATTGATATTCTTCAGTCATGGAATCTCTCCATACATGTTCATTTGAGGCCTCTCCATGACAGGTTGGTTCTGAATCAATAATGTGAGTCATAGCTGAAAGATAGCTAGATAATCTCTTAGGTTTCTTGCTTTCTCTAGTTGCTCCTTGTGGAGATTTATGTCTTTCTGCTTCTTCTAATGTTTGTCATTCCCAAGAAGGTCTTTTATTTCCAATAGTGATGTCTCTAGATACATTACTTGGGGAAACCGAATCTGTTGGAGGATCTGAATCAAATTGAGCTGTAGGCTCATCTGGAACACTATCTGTCTCCCTCTGAATTTTTTATTGCGGAGAAGGTAATGTGTCACCATCTATTTCCATCTGAGCTTCTCTAGATTTCTAGAAGGCTACTTCCTCTTCAAAGTTGACGTCTCTGCTTACATCAATTTGTCTTTATCTTGGGATGTATATTCAGTATGCTTTTGAGGATTCACTGTATCCTACAAAAGTACCTTTCCTTCCTGAAGGTTCTAGTTTGGATCTCTTTTCTTTAGGTATATGAAGGTACACTGGGCATCCAAATATTTTGAAGTGTTCAATTTTAGGTTTCTCTTTAGTGAATGCTTCTTCCGAAGTAATGTTTTTCAGGATCTGATGAGGGCTATGGTTTTGAACATACACTGCATTCATACATGCTTCTGCCCATAGAGTCATCGATAGACTCTGATCATGTATCATTTCTTTATTTGCTTCAATGATAGTTCTGTTCTTCCTTTCAAAAACCCCATTTTATTGAGGGTTGTATGGCACTGTGAGCTCCCTCTTGATCCCTGCATCAATACAAAAATTGATGAATTATTTTGAGGTGTATTCTCCTCCATTGTCTGATCTCAAAGCTTTGATTTTTCTTCTGGTCAAATTTTCAACTTAAGCTTTGAATTCTTGGAATTTGGCAAGGACTCCATCCTTGTTCTTCAGAAAATAAATCCAGGTCTTCCTGGAGTGATCATCTATGAATAATACATAGTACAAGTACCCATTTAGGGATGCAACGATCATTGGCCCACATACATCTGAATGAATCAAGTCCAAAATTTCCTTGGATCTGTTGTCACTGTTGGAAAAATATCCTTTAATATTTTTGCCAAGGGCACACCCTTTGCAAATGCCTTCATGTTGGATCTGGATCTTTGGTAGACCTGTTACCATTTTCTTTAGAGCTGGAAGAGCTATATAATGAATGTGAGCAATCATTCTATGCCATAGCTCACTTAAGCTGATGGTGTCATGTAGTAAGGCTTGAACTGGTTTGATGGTCAACTTGTATAGTCTGTTGTCTCTGACACTGATTACTTTGGAGGAGATAATATGAGAGCCTTTGTGCCATGTAAGGACTCTCCCTTATGAGAAAGTGATTTTGTAACCTTTATCTTCAAGAGCCGAAATAGAGACAAGGTTTCTCTTCATACCTGGTACATATAGGACCCTCTTCCAGTTTGAGATGCATATCTGAATCTAGTTGGAATGTGGATATTCCAACTCCTCTTACGTTGTATCTAGAATCATCTCCAAGGACCACATGTAGATGTGTCTCTTTCTCAATGAAGTGTGTCAAATGATTTCTAAAACTGGTCATGTGCCTGGAAGCACCACTATCAATTAGCCAAGTGTTTTCATTTAGAGGAACCATACCTGAGAGTGCTGAGATGTTGATATCTTCATTGCATTGGAGTTTGGTGTTGAGCTTGCTTCCCATCATGAAATTTCTCATCTTCATAAATCCTTGTCAACTAGGCTAGAGGAAACCTAACGGCTAGGATAGGCTATCACTTTTAGGTTTTGTTGGGATTATGACTGCCAACAATAAGCCTTTAAGTATGACAACTTCTTCAATAAATTCTCAGAAATAGGATTTAGAATTTTCTTCAAAATTTTAATGAAACCCTAACAGCTCTTAGGATCAAAATTTGAAAATGCTCGGAATTTAGTTCTGAGACTTGTTGGTGGTACACTGAAGGAGGCCGCACCTTTCTAATTTTTTTTCATCCCAAGCATCCAAGTTATAGTGGTGAAATTTCTCTGAAAAAGGAGGCCGTATGATTTTTTTGGAAAACCCTAGGAGGGTTGTACGATTCCTACAACTGAGAGAGTAGATGTTATAGAGAAGGTTTGTGCAATGGGATCTTCAAGAGCTAAGATCTGATACCATGTTAATTTTTCATAGCATTTAGGTTAAGTATGAAGTTCATTCCATTTTATCAAATAGTCATAACCATAAATGTTGTAGCAACCAAGATCACAAGAAGAATCACCATGCACAAGAAGACAAGATATATCCTGGGAAACCCTTCTCAAACAAAGGAGAAAACCCAACCAAATCATTTTCTATATTCTTCAAGAGAAAGACCTTTCACCACCAAAAAGAGTTAGCACACAAGAGGGTGCTTAAGCCCTAGAAACCCTAGCACCCAAGAGATGTGCGTACCTGTGCCAAAGAGAAGTACTTGTTGAAATTTCCAAAACATATGTGTGGAGGATATGATTCTACAATGGAGAATCATCTCCTACTTATATTAGACTTTGATCAATTAGCAAGGGCGTCTCATTGGCACAACAGGGCTGACCTCTCTAAGTCAAACACACTTTATTATTATAATTAATACTTTCATTATTAATTTTCTTCTTTATATTAATCATATTAACATAGGGCCGACCTATACCCTTTACATAATTACTAGGGTTACATGTAGGTCTGACTCTTGAACAATATATAGCAAAGGATATGATACACCCACTAGTGCTCATCCACTAGGGGCCACATCCATAGGGATGCCATAGACCTAAGTCACTGCATTACACAGATAGGCTAGGTCCTCTCACGTGCACTTATGCTCATCCATAGTCACGTCTGCTCTACAGATATTCTTTCCCACTACCACCAATAGGAGGATCATATTGATTCTTCACATCAACTCTGCTATTGTTCAGAGGAGGCCATCACATTATCTTCGTTCTTATTCTTATGATGATGTGCCCAATTCTTTTCAGGATTTCACTAACTCAACAGATCTCTCTTACATCGGATAATCATCTAGATTTCTTCTCTCTCATGTCATGGAGGAGTCCATAAACATTCCTAGCCTTTGTCCCAGGCTGGAACCACAAACCCTTTATTAGGGGCTTTCTTTCAGGTTTTTAAGCTAAGAGTAAGACTTTAGATAGCTACTATATTCCACATCTCACAGGTTGTAAGCTGGAGGATGTCTCCTATAGCTGCATTCATTAACAATCTACACCTAAGACACAATTAACATCATACCCTATTGCTTTTCACAAGAACAACCTTCTAGCCAATTTGTCTTACATCTACATGACCGACAATCTATTGTTAAATATTAGCACGAAGATCAACTTAATACAAATACAAAACACCTTATTTATAGGCTTTATAGTGGGAAAAACCCTAAATAAAGGTGCTAAAAAATCGTTAAAGATCCACACTTATCATTGGCTACAAATCCCTCGAATCTCGGGATTTGGTTATAGTCAACTACTAGTTAGATTATTAGTCGACTACCAGCCAGATTTCTAGTCGACTACTAGTTGACCTTCATTCGGTATTCAGTCGATTGCCACATGACCTCCTTAAGGCCTTGTTGACTCTTGAATTCATTAGTACCGAAACATAAATGTCATGAGGATATAAATCCCCTTGCATTTTTATAGACGTGGTACTCCTCTTTTACTTCAGATTTTCTTGGGACTCTAGATCTTCATAATATGGGACTTTGCAGAAGTCCATCGTAGTAATTAAAATGAACATAAATATTGCAAGAAAATAAAAGGAAAATGTTTGTTTTCTTTTTTAAAGGAAATTTCCTGAGAAAGGACCATGAACCAAACACACTCACACATTTAAAATAAATAAGCAAAATTTCCTCACATCCATCATATTTTAAAATAAAGATTTCCGATCACATAAAAATAAAAAGAAGATGGTTTGCATGCGTAAGAGAACTTTAAAAGAGTGAACATGGGAAGCTCAAATAAATATAATGATAGATCAACCTCAAATATTTTATATTCTGAAAACAGGGTTACAAAGCATAGTCGATGTTGTTCCCAAAGTAACTCTCTTGAAATTTCCAAAAAATATATAGTTTGTTACATATTCTTTGAAATTTAAAATACATTTTTCTTAAAGACTGGGATTGGGGCTCTCACAGACCATAAAGAAAATAAATACAAGAAATAATCTCTTAGAAGGAAGATGGTGGGTGGTAGAAGAACATCAAGACTTGGTAAGAAGAAAAGAGGAGTTATCAGTCTTCGGTTAAACCTTTCTAGTGAAAGAGGTGGAATAACTGGATGAAGGACTTGATCAAGAAAAGGAAGGATGTGATCAACATAAACTTACTATGATGGTCTCTCATACTTTCATTTTCTTTTTGATTTCCTTTTATTGTTTTCATAAATGGTTACAGGAACCGTCTCAACTGTTTCTTTCCCTTCATTGGTCATTTTATCGATATCTTTCTTGCACCATTCTTCGATGTAACTTTTCATTGGTTTCACGTTGATTTCATGCCAGATTTTGATGTCGAACAACTCGCCCTCCAAGTCTCTCAGATCAAGGGAAATGCCATGTAATGCTTCTTCAATATCCTGATTTTTTATGGAGTAATCCACTAGCCAATTATCTATGGAGTCATCATCATATTCAATTATACCATAGAAATTTTCAATTGATAATCCTTTAAAAATATCAACTTTCTCATCGAACTGTTGTTTTGTTAGGAATAATGAGTTGAGGATCAACTTGGGATCTTGGACTTCGTTAGTGCTTCCGGCTAGGTCCACCTCCGTGAGCCTTTTGAATAGTTATTCCCTCCTTGAGATGGCTTGGATGGACGCTTGAACAATGTTATTCAAGTTCTTTATCTTTTTTTTCCAACATGCGTTCAACTTCTTGATCCGGCTTGGAGAGGGAAGGTCCTCATCTCTTCTCCTTAGCTATGACATGTTGGAAACTTTATCACCAAAGGGTACCACAACATCAAGGTAAAAACCTTCTTCATTTTTTAGGTCGGCCTGCAAATAATCATGGAAGGCATGTGCCCTCGAGCCAAAATAAATCATGTTATTTTAAATTTCCCAAGMTTCTGTGATTAGTKTCATTCTTTTCTTGATATTATTATCCAYAGAGCTCCTGGCTGATGTAAGTAAGCTTGAGGATCCTTTTAATTTAGTAGTGAGAACGGTGGGYCCGACAATTTCCAAAGGGCTAGCAAGAAGTGGAAGAGGCATCAAGGTCTCTTCCAGTTCCTTAATCGTTTCCTTTAACTTTGTATTTTCCTCTTTGAGACCACCAATGGAGTCATCCAATGCATTGTCGATTGCTCTATGGATTCTAGAAATCTAGGAAGGCCRCATATTTCTTAGGTTAACTTGTGAATGAGATTTCCCATTTTTATTCTTCACATCACTCTTCTCAATAATTAATCTCTTAGATTCGTTGTCGAAGACAACACTCTAAAATACAAATGACTCTTCTTCATCGAATGTCTCATTCTCAACAATTTCCAACAACGGATTCTGGTGGGTTGTGCCTCTGGGCTGATCAATGTTAGCCTCAAGATACATATCTTCGAGGGAGAAGTTGTTGATGTCACTTTCGATGCAATGTTCTTATTCTTCTTGTACACTATTCTTCCTCTTCTTCCTTAGTGGGAGTTTGTGCGAGCTTTCAATTTTTCCCAGAGGGGGATTCTTCTCTCCTCCTCCACCTGAACTATTGTTGATTACTCTTCTAGATGGGCGGGCCAGTGGAGCACTACTCCGAGATGTTGTATTATTAGGAGTAACAGTTGGGGGCTGGGCACTTTTCTCGCTGGGACCTTTTCCTTTATGTTTGTAAAATTCATTAGTACTGAGTATCGTCTCCAAGTCGCCAACAGTGTGAGTAGGATCGCCCAACTTATTATCTTCTTCTTCTCCTAGAACAATGTGGATAAATGAATTGCTAAAACCCACTGCTAACATATGTTCCACAAAAATTCCATTAGGGTGAAACCTTTTTATCTTTTCATCATACTTGAGATTCAAGTTGTGGAAGTGGTTTGCAAATTCATTGATTTGTTCATATTTCTGAATACAAAATCCCCAATTTTCCAAGGCAAGGGTATGCATTTCTTTTTTCATTTCTCATGAAAAAAGTGCAGCCAGAAATTATATTTCCTTGCAACTTTTGTAATAAAAATTATGTCGGATATGTTAATGTTTAAGCCATTATTATAGATGTTTGCATTTCATTAGATAACAATAGCATAATCCAATATCACTGAGAAATACACAATCACAAGAGACACAGTATTTATCCTGGGAAACCCTCTAGGGGAAGAAAACCCAGAAAAACTTCCTTAATATAGATAGCCAATGCAATGCCAAGAGATCTCTTAAGCTAATACAGAAAGTCCTCTCCTAGATATGCGTCACTCTCTCTCTCCTTCTTCTCCAGCAGTAGATCTTATCTTGTCTCTCAAAATGAGCAAGTGAGTTGTGTCTAAGTGAGGCGTTAGCCTCCTTTATTTATACAAGTCTGGCACATGTGAAGTGTCTTTTCACTGGCAGGGCCGACTTCTCAAACTGGGTGGGTAAACCCACCTTTATTATATTTCTGGGCCTCTTTAATATCTGTTGGGGCCAACTTCTTATTCTGCCTATTACAATTGTCTTTTGACCAATCTGCAAAAGGGGATTTGGTCCTATTACAATAACCGACATGATCAATCCACAATGGGGATTGATCCTATGAATAATATATC
>JASDQU010213508.1:0-18764 GCA_032191745.1 Picea mariana
GAGTTCTTCCTATGCTCTCTGGAACCTACTCCATGCCCTCCTGGCAGAGTGTCTAGAATCTTTAGTGATTCTGACTTATGTTGAACTCACAGCAGAGTTCTTCCTCAACACTCTATGCCTGTGCTCAATGCCCTCCTAGCAGAGCTGTAGATAACTCCTCAGAGAACCTGTCTTCTTCTGAACTCACAACAGAGTTCTTCTGTGCACTCTTGCACTTTCTCAATGCACACTTGGCAGAGATTTACTGAAATCCTCAGAGAATTCTGTCTGCAACCATGTCTTCCCTACATAGCCCTACCTCCAAGGTGTTCAACAACCATGAGGTCTTCCTCTGAGTTGATGATTTCAGCTACTGTACCCTCCTGGCACGCCTTTGTCTGAACCCATAGAATTCAGAAATGCATCCCTATGCACGGCTCATAGAACCGACAGTGTTCTGTCACACCCTCCTGGTGTGAAGCCTCAAAGACCTCTAACCCTAAAATAAAAAAAACCCCTGCAAATGCATACCTAACATACATCTACAGCATATAAAGAATACACAAAGACATTCACACAACACAGACAATATGGAGGAAAAAATGCTCTGGTTTGTATTAATAAAAATGCCTCTTTTTACAAGGGTGTTCTGAGCACGAACTTTAACAGAGTCTCGGCTCCTTCTCAACTCTCTTTGCTTCTCTGATCTCTCTCCTAATACAAAGAAGATATCTTTATCTTTTACATGAGGGGGCTCTTTGAGCTCTTCCCTCCAATCTCACCTACCCTATTCAATTACATTGAATGGGCTGTCTAGTCCAGAATTGGATCTAGATCTCAGTCTTACAAACATTCAAGGATATCTACTCTAATGCCTACGCAAAGGCATGACTCCATGGCTCAACAACCTACAACATTAATTACATTCAATTTCAAATTTGAAATAAGGTTGCACCTCTTCCCATTGAATGTGTGCACTGACGTGGGCTGGCTGGATGACGTGGAGATATGCTCCTACATCATAAGACCATAGATAGGGTATGCACAGTGATTATAAACAATGGGAGCACTGATAACTTGGTATCCATAGAGATGGTGGAAAATCTGAAGTTGGGGATGACTGCACATCTGAATCTATACAAGGTGTCGTGGTTGCAGAAAGGAAATCAAGTCATGGTAAGTTGACAATGCAAAGTTGAGTTTAAAATAGGTGGTTATAGGGATGAAGTTCTTTGTGATGTTATACCTATGGATGTTTGTCATGTTTTTTTGGGAAGACCATGGAAATATGACAGGAATGTCATACATGATGGGAGGAAGAACACTTATACCATTGAGAAGAATGGGAGTAAGCATATGTTGTTTCCAATAGAAGATAATGTAGTCAAAGAAGAAACTATTCCTAGTATACTTCTCATGAGTGGGAATGAAATCTTGAAAGAAATTAAGAAGGACCAGAAAATGCAGCTTGTTGTTGTAGGTAGGTCGAGATTCATCCTTACAAGCACTTCTTGATCAAGATTATTTTCGGCACGAAACGAGAGTGGAAATATAATAAAGAAATGCATAGAGATATCACAGATATACAATAATATAACATAAATGTATCAGAGATGAAACCATAAACATAGAGATACAATAATACATGATTTCTATTAATGAAAGAAATGTACAAAGACTATAAAAATACANTGAAAGACTCACTAGAATGGTGGGAGCTTATCTCTGAGAAGAGATGTGATGGCTACTCGCATTCGTAGGAAGATTATTGCAATGAGGCTCTAAAATCATTTTTACAATAAACATGAATTTTAAAAACCCTAGACATCCAAAAAACCTAACCCTAGGAGATGAAGTTCCAAAAGTCACGTGGGCCTCGTTTGGGTAAGTTAGTACATCAACTTCTCGGGGTCGTAACTTTTGCATACAATATTCATTTGATGCACATGATACATCGTTAGAAATATCTATCTGAGGACTACAATTGTTGACAAAAAACATCATGATAATATTTTCCAATCGATAAATTCCTAGAAAACGTTGTTTAGGGCCTCAAAATGGCTCCGGAAGTTCACGTCCCAAAAAACTGCCAAAAGTAGTAAATTACCAAAATTGCCAGAAAATTGTTTTGAGCCAATTGGAAATGGTGGTTGGCCACCCATATCCACTTGGATCAATCCTCCCTCCGTAGGAAGCAATGGTCTCCATTGTGTTTCATTCCCAGGGGAGAGGGAAAAACATTTGCTGAATCTTCATTTTAATGAGCTACTTTCCTTGTTGGAGAAGTTGCGTTGCTTAGCTTGTTGAAGGTTGTCACAAACATGTGGCTAGAAGGGTTGGACTTTTAAAACTAGTTTCGCTACATGAGATGCCTGTGTGCAGAAGGAATGTTTACACTTTGTTGCAATCTTGTCGACCTGCTTCTATTGGAAAGAAGGTACTTGGGCCGAGGCTATAGTGGTTGCAGTATCCTTTTGTTCACCTTTTGAACAGATTGTGAAGAAGCTGAATTTTGTAGTATGAGATACTACCTTGCGGAACTATTTAGGTGGAACAATAGTCGTAACTACCTCTTGTATTCTGTAGATATGCCCCCCTAGAGAAATAATGACATTGAGGGGTCAAGACTCATAAGCAACATGGCACTTCCACATATATGGTTGGCCCAAGAGAACATCACAGACATCGAGTGGGGAANCTTGAAGGGTTGGATGTCGTATTATAATCAACACTGTTGGCTAACACGAAGATGTCGCCCCTGGCGAAGCCACCCAATTGTTTGATGATCTCTGCTGAGATGAGGTTCTTCTGGCTTCCGCTGTCAACAATTAAATGCAGCGGGGTCCCCTTCACCCACATCTGTGAATGAAAAATGTGCTCCCGCTCTTCAGGATCTGTTGGTTTTTCTAGTTGAATTGTTGCGGTCACGAAAATAGCAGTGGGGTCTGTGTTGATGATCTATCTTTTACCAGTATTTTCAGAATCAGATTCTGAATCAGGGTTTGGCTCCTTGTCTTTGATCTCAGCCACCAATGATTGTTTTGAGCAAGATTCCTCGATGTTGTGCGAGGGGATTTTGTTGAAATCGCACCATTTTCTGGTGTCCTTCTTTGTCTTCCCATGACCCTTCTTTTCATGTGGCTTGGACTGGTTTTTAGGAGACTGTTTGTTAGGGCCTATTTTGTCATACTTTGGTTGTTGTGGATTTGCATACCCGAACTCCCATTTGTTTTGGTGTTTAAATTTCTACTCTATTTTAACAGCATATTGATAAGCAGCACCGAGTGATGAGATGTTCAGAAAATCCATTTCAGTTTGGATGTATATGTGTAGAGCCCCATGGTATTTTAGAACCAAATGTCATTCGAAGTCTTTGATACCTAGCTTGGTGTGCAAGGTATGCAAGGTATTGGTGAAATCTGGAACTGCTTAGCCCCTCTCCTGTCGTAGTGTGGTCCATCTCATGTATTGGTCCTCATAGTTTCCAACAAGGTAATATTGTTCCTTTACTGCATCCACAAAAAAATCTCAAGTGGGATCAACCCCATTTATTCTAGACTCCTCTGTGGAACTTTGCTCCTAGTAAGTTTCCCACCAATGTTTGACATGGGGGAGAGCTTTAAGGAGTGTGAATGTGATCTTTTCTCTCTCGAAAAAATTGTCAATAGAGAAATAACCTTCTAGCATATTTAACCATTTGTCTAGGGCTTATTTATCTATCTATCCTTCAAATACAGGAATATAAAATTTAACTTGTACCTTGAAAGGTGAGGTGCCTCCAAAGTGGCCTCTTGATGAATGTGCACCTGCTTCTATCGATAGGCATTGAAGGATGTGGAAAAAATTCTCCATCGTTTCATCTTTTTGTCGCGTGAGAGCTTGCTCAAGCAACAGATTGATAGAATCATCTGCTCCATCGTTTTTCTTCTCTTCCACCATGGAGGGTTTCTTGGGTGTGCGAGAGAGATTGTCTTCAAGAGAGACAAGATAGAGACCCAACTTTCTATACTCGGACCTCATCGGGGAAATGCACTGAAAAATGATCAAGAGTAGCCTACTCTGATACCACTAATCCGGATTATTTTCAGCACGAAATGAGAGCGGAGATATAATAAAGAAATGCACAGAGATATCACAGTTATCCAATAATATAACATAAATGTATTAGAGATTCAACCATAAACACAAAGATACAGTAATACACGATTTCTATTAATGAAAGAAATGTACAGAGACTATAAAAACACAGAGTGAAAGACTCGCTAGAATGGTGGCAGATTATCTCTAAGAAGAGATGTGACAGCTACTCACATTCACAGGAAGATGATTACAATGAGGCTTTGAAATCGTTTTACAATAAAAAGGAATGTCAAAAACCCTAGACATCCAAAAACCTAACCCTAGGAGATGAAGCGCCAAAAGTCATGTGGGCCTTGTTTGGGTAAGTTAGTACATCAACTTCTTGGGGTCGTAACTTTTGCATACGATCTCTGTTTGATGCACATGATACATCGTTAGAAAGATCTATCCGAGGAATACAACTGTTGACAAAAATTATCATGATGATAATTTCCAACTAGTAGATTCCCAAAAAACATCGTTTAGGGCCTCAAAATGGCTTTAGAAGTTCAAGACCCGAAAAACAGCCAAAAATAGTAAATTACCAAAATTGCCAGAAAATTGTTTTGAGCCTGTTGGAAAAGGTGGGTGGCCACTGATATCCACCTGGATCACTTCTATGAATGATTTTCCTATGGAATTTCAGGAGTTATTGGATGAGTTTGTTGATATTGTGGTGGATGAGTTACCTCACACTTTACTTCCCATTAGGAGTATCAGTCATCATATTGACCTTATTCCAGGAGAAATTTTTCCAAACAAAGCAACATACAGATTCAATCCTCAAGAGAATGAAGAGCTAAAGGATCAATTCCAAGAGTTGTTGGATAAAGGTTTGATCAAGGAAAGTTTGAACCCATGCACAACACCAATTGTGTTGTGTCTGAAGAAATATGGAGGCTGGAGAATGTGCACATATTCTAGAGTCATCAACAAGATAACCATCAGGTATAGATTTAATTTACCCAAAATGGATGATTTAATGGATTGCTTGAGTGGAGCTAATTATTTTTCCAAAATAGAATTGAAAAGTGGTTACTATCAGATAAGGATGAGAGAGGGAGATGAATGGAAGACAACATTCAAAACAAATGAAGCATTGTATGAGTGGCTTGTTATGCCATTTGGATTAACGAATGCTACAAGTACATTCATGAGATTAATGAATGAAGTACTCAAATATTTTATTGGTAAGTTTGTGATTTTTTATTTACATGATATCCTAGTTTTTAGTAAGACTGAAGAGGAGAATTTAATACATTTGAAGATGGTGTTGAGGATTTTGTAGTAGGAAAAGTTGTTGGTGAATTTGAAGAAATGTGTTTTTATGAAAATAGAACCTATATATTTGGGATTTGTAATCTCTTCAAATGATTTGAAGATGGATCCATAAAAGGTGAGGGAAATAAGAGAATGGCCTTCTCCAAGAAGCGTGTTTGAAGTAAGAAGTTTTCATGGGTTGGTGAGTTTTTATAGGAAATTCATCGGGAATTTCAGCAGTATTTGTGCACCCATATTGGATACCATAAAGAAGGAGAATGGATCTTTTAATTGGATAGAACAAGCTGAGAAGGGATTTGGATTGATGAAAGAAAAGATAATAGAAAAACTTGTTTTAGGTCTACCATATTTTAATAAGAATTTTCAGGTTAAATGTGATGCAAGTGGAGTAGCCATTGGCATAGTTTAAGTCAAGATAATATGCATGTTGCTTATTTTAGTGAGAAGTTGAATGATGTTAAGAGAAAGTATTCAACATATGACAAGGAATTTTATGTTGTAATTCAAGCCTTGAAAAAGTGGAGACATTATCTTATCCCGAATGAGTTTTTTTTGTATACTAGCAATCAGGCTTTGCAGTTTATAACCATACAAGAGAGGTTGAACCAGAGACATGCCAAATGGGTAGAATTTGTGTAGAATTTTACTTTTGTTATTAATCATATTAGTGGAAGTGATAACAAATTTGCAGATGCTTTGAGCAAGAGATGTTTGATATTGCAGGAATTTCAAGTGGAGACCTTGGGATTTGAACACCTCAAGGAGATGTATCAAGAAGATCCATATTTCAAGGAAGCTTATGAAGCATGTGAGAACCCTTTGCTAAGGGACAAAAATCAGTGTATGAAGTATCTAATCCAAGATGGAATATTTTTCAAAGGTAATCGGTTGTGTATCCTGAAATGTTCAATGAGGGACAATTTTCTAAAGGAGAAACATAATGGAGGATTAGTTGGACATTTCGAACATGATAAAACATATGTACTATTGATTTATTCATACTATTCACTAGGTATGAGGCATAATGTTAAGAAATTCATGGACATATGCATAAACTGCCAATATGAAAAAGCAAAGAAGTAGAACACTAGATTGTATCAACCATTGCCTATTCTAGATAGGCCATGCGATGCTATAAGTATGGATTTTGTTTTGGGATTGCCAAGAACCCATAGGGGAAATGATTCTATATTTGTGGTAGTTGAAAGATTTTCAAATATTGAACATTTTATACCATGTCAGAAAACCAATGATGCTACTGATATAGAGAATTTTTTTTTCAAGGAGATTGTGATATTTCATGGGTTTCCCAGAAGTATAGTCTCGGACAAAGATACTAAAGTTGTGGGACACTTTTGGAGGAATGTTTGGAAAAGATTGGGAAAACATTTATCTTTCAGTTTGATGTATCACCCTCAAACATATGGAAAGACTGAGGTAGTGAACTGAAGCTTAGGAAACTTGTTAAGGAATTTAGTCACTAAACATAACAATCAGTAGGATTAAATTCTGCCCCAAACAGATTTTGCATATAATTACTCACCAAATAGGCATACTGGAAAAATCCCATTCCAAATAGTATATGGAATGCATCCAAGAGGAATTTTAGATTTGAGAGACTTAAGATGCTATGGATTCTGAAGTGCAGGAGAAAAACATTTTGCTGAAGAGATGCAGAAGTTGCATGATCATATAAAGGGACAATGACAAGATAACAACCGGAAATACAAGAGAAGAGTATAACAAAGAAGAAGTGAGGTTAATTTTGATATCGAAGATCAAGTATTAGCACAACTAAGGAAGGAAATATTTCCAAAAGGGAAATATAATAAGATGAAGATGAAAAAGATAGGACCTTGTAGGATCCTCAAAAAGTTTGCTACACATTCTTATGAGATTGAATTGCCAGAAGACATTGGAATATTGCCAATATTCAATTTAGTGGACTTATACCCTTACAGGATGGATGATACATAAGGGACAGATGATCAAAAGGAGATTCAATGGAAGAAACATATGCCCATAGTAGAGAATCCAAATATAGAGAATATTTTGGACCAGAGGATTGCTAAGAAGACTAGAAGAAAAATTTATTATGAGTATCTAGTTAAATGGAAAGATCATCCACCAGAAGATTCCATTTGGATAACTGGAACTGATATCCAGAAACATAGAAAGACAATGGAGGATCTCATGGATAGGATTCCATTAATCTTTTTGTCCATAGGAGGCCAAGTGGAGGAAAAATCAACATCCAATGCATGTATTCAAAATTGGTTTGGATTCCAAGGAGGGAACATCATTTTAATTTTGAACCTTTGTAATTAAAGGCCCCGTAAAGTTTTTGAATCTTGAGCCATTGTATGAGCTCCAAGAGATGTATTTTCTTTTAATACATATAGGATTGTACAGATATTTAGCATTGAATGATATCTATATTGTAATATCTCATTTATTGTAATAATATTTAGTGGTAGGATGCTTGAATGCAATAAGAAATCACTAAGACAGTTTGGAGGGAAGGCTCGAGAAGCCCCTTGTGTATAAATACATGCAATCTATTCCCAAATGAGTTTGTTTAAGATTAGTGTAATCATTGTTGAACTTTATTATTATTGTTGTTGAGAGATGAAGTTGAGAGCCACTGGAAATCTTGTAAATGTTAAGATGAAGGAATATAATAGAGGAGATTTGCTTCACATGTCTGAGTTTACTTATCTATGAGTTATTAGGTTAATGGTATGTTATCTATTTTTATTTGTTTATATGTATGTGTGTGTATTTCATGGATGAATGAATGAGCCTTTGATGTTCTATAAGTTTCAATTGTTTCTCTTCTAAATTCCTGGTGCAAGGAGTGCACAGTGGCCATGCAAGGAGTGCGAAGGAAGAGTCGGTTACATGCTCCATAGTTCAGGAGAGATAGTGTGATTTGTGTAGAGTGAGTGCAAGGAGTGCACGTATACTCATCTGAGTATAAAAAAATCGAAGGTCAGTCCCACAGGTTAAACACTTAGTGAACTGTTGAAAATTTCCAAAGAGAATGAGCACAAGGAGTGCGTGGAAGGTTTTCATAAATATTTAAGCTGCAAGGAAGGTGAGCACAAGGAGTGCATAGAGGTTCAAGTCACTTAGATTGATAAATCTCAGGAGAAATAACGAGTAAAAGTCTTTGGAGGAAGAGTCCTTTTCATTATGCGGGTTGAGTGGACAAGAACCTCTCAAGGAGGATTCAGATCTTTCCTAGCCTTCATATCTAAGGGAGAAGCATGGTCATCAAACTATTAATTCCTTCGAACTTAGCTACTCTAGAATTTTTTAGTTTTTTTTCATCGAGGAGACAAAAGTCCCGAAGTTGGAGTGCATCTTGGCCATCGGATCTGAGTACATGTGTCTGAAAATAGAGCATGGTTCAGACTTTGCTGATCTAGGTGGATATTGGTGGCTACCAACCTTTTCTAGTTGGATCAAAACAACTTTCTGGAAATTTACTATTTTTAGAAGTTTTTCGGCTCCTGAACTTCCGGCGCCGTTTTGAGGCCCTAAACGACACTTTTTTGGGTATGTAGGAGTTGGAAAATTTCATCCTGAAATTTTCATCAATAGTTCTAGTCCTCGGATAGATATTTCCAACGGGCTATCATACGCCTAAAATGAAGATCGTATCCAAAATTTGAGACCCCAGGAAGTTGATGTACTGACTTACCCAAACGGGGCCCACGTGACTTTTGGTGCTTCATCTCCTAGGGTTAGGTTTTTGGATGTCTAGGGTTTTTGACACTACTGTTTATTATAAAAAGGCGTTCAGAGCCTCATTGTAATCATCTTCTTGTGAATGAGCACAACCATCACATCTCTTCTCAGAGATAAGCCGCCACCATTCCAGCAAGCTTTTTTTTCACTGTTGTTATTGGATAAATCAGTGAATGAAAACATAAACTAATCTCCCTAGATCCACCTGGATCTAGAACAAAACAAGACAAGACATGACTCTTTCCCTAAGTTACAATCATTGAGTTTACTACCAAAGAAGGAATAGATGGCATACCTTTAGATATCACTTCCTTATGTCTTTGTTGTCCCTGCTTCACTCTGGTGGTCTTGTGAGATCTAATCTGCAATGACACAAACCAACCAAAGTGAAAGAAACAATTCTAGATTCAATGAAAACCTAAACATGTGATCAAGGAGTCATGTAATAAAATGATAAGGATTTTATGGGAAATAAACATGTCACCGTATTATATTAAGTAAAGTGGAAGATACAACCAAATTGACTTGATATCATAAGTTCTCTTTCGGTGGTCCTTTGTTCCAACACACACGTACACTTTCTCCGAATTTGTATGAATATGGTACACAAAATATTGATGGACAAATGGAGGCCTTAAGCATCAGTTGTAACATGATCCTTCACACAGTTTTCATCCTATTATTTCAGCAATTATTTGCTCAATCTTGCTTCACCTTTTCGATGAGAAACACATCATTATATAGGAGAAGGAGAAGTGGTTTAAGAGATGAGGATGATCCCACCAAATCAGAGAAGCTAGTAGAATCACAATCATACAAATGCCACCTCACATTCTAGAAGATCCTCCTTCTAGAATCTTTGTAAATCTCTTCCTTTCTTTAGCTTCAAACGTCATCGCACCCTACCTATATAGCAGCCTGTGGAAACCCCACGAGCCAGGCATAGAGAAGCCTATGGAAATCAAGGATTTCCGCACTGTGTACCACTGTCATCCTACAACGTCATTCTAAAAACATGCCTTGTAGGGGAATAACTCAGTCATTTTCCTCATGTAAACGATTTTTTTGAGATCTTGAACACATGCTTGTAGAGTCATCATCAGGGTGACCAAAATAATGTGTAACAGAATGCCACCCAAAGTATGAGCTTGGAAATCGTGACAGTCGAAATACTTTGTAAAATGTGTGTGTATGTCGGGAACAAGGAGCACAACAATCGGGAACCTGCAAACAATCAATCATCTACACAATATTATACCATTTATGAGGTAGGCATTCCCATGCTCATACTACAAATGATTTTAATCATAAATGTCAGTAATGGCCACCAATTATACACTATGGATCCATGTCATCAAGACGATACATAACCACCAATAACACACTGTGGTTCTATGTGTTAACAAACTTGAAATCATGACATAGTCACGAGACATACAAAGTGGATCTATGTGTCAATACAAATCATAAATACTCCATCACAAGCTGGACCAAGATGATGAGATCCAGGGTCTTCAATATCATCGTCCGTAAGTACAAATCTAACCATGTGATTACAGGTGTTGAAGTCGAACATGGTATAAACCACTTGATTACCGGCCATTGATGAAAACCATTAACAAGTGTGAGGGAAATCACCATTGATATCAATGACTCCCAAGGTACCTTAGTACAATCCAAATAATGTGAATAAATGAGCTGAAGTTGAACACTCGAGGGAATCTTCCGATCAGGGACCAATGATGTGAATCCACTGTCGAAAATGAAGAAGCCTGTCATTGAGGCATGCAGGATCTAAGGTACTAAATAATTTCTATGTCTTGTTCTTGGATGATGAGTTGAAGTTGATAGGAAAAGACTTATCACAAGAGGGCCTTGATGTATCCCCCATCAATGACACAAAATAAGTAACAGATTTAGGATAGAGAAAAGTATGACAATGATTCGAAAGTGATACAGGGAAGGCCGATATGGTAGGAATTGACAATTGCAAATGACCGACTCGAAAGAGGGATTGTTTGTACTTCTCTTGAACATATGAATGACACAGCAATGGTTTTGGCAGCATTGACTCAAAGAATGCCCAAGATATGAACTTATAGAAGGCCATACGAGTGACAAATGGATTTCCAAACCCGGATTCAAATGATGAAGGGGGGTGTCATGTTCAAGAGTGACTATTACTGCCACTAACACAAATACAGAGACACATTTCTTTCTCAAATTTTCCCCCACCATTTATGGTGAGTCCCTCTTTATTTTTACGCAAGCTTGAGGAGGATAACATATGTTTGTTAATGTAATCTCATCCTTTGGATGAGTCCCTCAAAGTATGTTTAACGAACCCTAAGAAGGAGTGGTTTGGTCTTGTATGGGTCTTTTGATGTTTGTTTAATGAGTCCAAAGATAGAAAAGTCATGGGTTTTTCATGTTTATAGAGTCTGAAAACACTTAAAGAGAACTCTGTCAGTTCCCTTTTCGTAAAGTAGTTCTATGGGACCTAAAAAGTGATAAACTATCGCCCATCAAACATTTTCCTCAAGTACTTTTACAAGCGTGAAAAGAACAAGGTCGCTTGGCAATCTTTTTGTTTTTATGGAGCGTGAAAAGAGCTTAAAGGATACTCCATGAGTTTCTCTTTTAGTGTTACCATCATGAGTACGAAAAGATGACAAAAGTATACCTGGTTGCGTTCTCATCAATTTTTGAGCACGAGAACGAACAAAGACTAGGCTCGAGGTTTTTTTGAAAAACCCTAAAAAGTATATGTACATGCGACGAACAAAAAAACAAATCACGAAAAAATATCCATGCTTCATTGTCCAAGATCCTAGTTCCTCCACCTACGATAAAAATACTCGTGAGACCATTAGACCTTTAGGTTTTGATAAAAATGCATTTAAATAATATAAAATATTAATAGAAAAAAAGTAAAAAGTGAAATAAATAGGGGTAAAACTCTTTTTACTATTTCATTTGCATTTTGCCCAAAACTTGCCTAGAAACCCTATTTTTACCGCATACTTCATTGTTGATTATGGGGGGCACGGGTGATCATTCAACGAACGAATTCCATCAAAATAGTAATCTCTTCATTCTCTTTCTTTTCATCGGATTAAATTTCATTGTTAATGGTTTAAAAATGGTTTTTTGAGTGAAATTTTGGCCGGTAGGTGCATGCTGGAGCACCCATAGGTGACCAGTATCGGGATTTGCGGAAATCAATGATTTCCGCATGATCCCTATGGATCACCTGTAGAAACCTAGAACCATGTTAAATCTCTACCTGCGGCGGCCGAAAACCCAAAAAACTTTGCATGCGTTTAGCTAATAGAAATTTCCCAAAGCAACAAATGAGGATGTTAAATCCCTTTTACCATCTCCATGCAGGTATTTGATCATCAAAATGCTAGAGTGGAGGGAGAGGGAGCACAAAGATGATGAAAATGATTCCTTGAATGATTTGGTCACTATGAATTCCCTCCGGCAATGCGGGTTATTAATTTTTTTTAAATCCAGGGCATGAGGGCCCAACTGAGTCTACTAGAGTATCTGGTCCACATGTGGGATGTGNTGTTCCACATCCCACATGTGGAACAACAGGGGTTTCATGTGGAACAAACCATTTCAGACCTTGGAGAGGAAGAGCTTGGTCCATACAAACCTCCGAACACTGATCTATTGACGCTCGTCATTGTACAAGTTTATCCTTATGAGTGCCTAATAGTGTCACAAGCAGGGATGGAAGCAAATGCTATGAATTCTTTAGGGAATACTCATATTCCTTCTAAGGTTGTCACTACAGGTGGTGTTCCACTTCCTAACCAATCGTTGTCGGTCCAATCCACTATGGTCTCGACTTCATCTACCTTGGGAAATGGTATGATTCCATCTATGGCGGCGATCACTGCTCTGTTTACCCAGAATGCGATAGGCCCTCCATTCTCATACGGGATGCCTGGCTTCGGTACAATCCATGTACTTTCCTACTCCACTCTACAGAATTGAGGTCTCAAGGTAGGGAGCTCCAACGCTCCTCTGCAAGGATCCATGGGGGGAACTTCATCTTCCTATAATTCTTTCCCTTACGGAGGGGGTCATACACCTCCTTCATCCCCTTTACTCGATAGTGCTCACCAGCATCCCGCCGGGCTGAATGTAAATTTTAGTTCGTTTGGAGCAGGTAGTCAAGGACTTCCTTCTTATAACATGTTGGTTGGTTCGACACCATTCTCTTTGTTCGACATGTTTGGTAACAATTCTTTCTCATCGAATACCTTCTCGTCTAGGGGTAACCCTGGCTATGGACAACAAAATCCTGTACAGGGTACTATTCTTGCATAGGGGGAAAACTTAGGAATTCCTTCCTCACAAGGACCATGTAATCCATGGAAAAGATTGGTTCCCTATTCAATGATGTTGATTGGGGGAAACCCCTTCCATAGCCAATGGAACCCCGGGCAAGGCTCAACACCTATGCCTGGCGGATCGACAGGGGGAAACCCTTCCCAAAATCCTTGGAATGCAACACAAGCCCATCCCTTCATGTCCTATTACGAGAGTCAACCGATGACATATTAACAAGTCCATAATCCATACATTGGTCAAGGCCATAATTATTAACAGAACCCTGGCCAACAACCTAACTTTTCCTGGCAACCTGGTGCCAGCCAAATTCCAGACCCCTTTTTCCCTGGTCACAATCAACAGCCCAAACTGTCATTCCTGGCAACTCTGCACTTGCCAGACTTGACAAGGTTATTGAATGACCCCATTTGTCACAATCTGTGTTGGCCTCCTATGCCAACCAAGTTGCCTTCAGACATCCCAAAGTTCGAGGCCAAGCCCAACGAAGATCCAAGAGATCATGTGACTACCTTTCATCTTTGGTGCTCGTCAAATTAGTTGAAAGACGACTTCGTCCAGTTGTGTTTGTTTCAATGCACTTTCATCGGGAGTGCTGCGAAATGGTACATTGAGCTCAACCTCTCGAGATACTCTTCCTTTGGTGAATTGGCAATGGATTTCTTAAACCATTTCCATTTACATGTGAGATATGATGTTGACACTGAATTGTTGGCCAACTTTGAGCAGATAAAGGAAGACCATATCTTCGATCACATCTGAGAATGGAGACGTCAGAAGAGCTTGATAAAAGTGCAAGTCCCACCAGCTTTCCTACTTGAGTGGTTCCTTAAGTCTTTGGTACCCAAATTATCCAAAGACGTCGCAACGTCAGGAGTGTTTTCCGAAGAAGATGAAATAATGAGAACTCAACAGCTAGAGCTGATTTACTTTATGAAATTTTGCCGGATGCACTATGGTCAATACTTGACAATACTAGACAGAGATTTGGGCCACATGTCGATGGTATTGCTGGTTCAGCACAAACGAAGCCCGCTGATCAGTTGTCAAAACAATTGCAGCAATTGTCAATACAGCAGAAAGTGGCCAGCTAGACCATTGGTCCAGCTGCTCCCCCTACCCAAACGTTGGATGTACATAGTGTGCAATCGAATAACCCAAAGGCCACCCAGCAGCCTAAAGGAAAGAAGGGTAAGGGGGATAAGAAACCTGCCGATAATGTTGGTGGGGGAAACAATGAAAAGAAGAAGTCAAAGTATCTGTGTAACCTGTGCATGGAAGACCACTTGACTCACCAGTGCCCTCGGCTTGTGGAGGCCCAAACGTTATTGGCGTAGTAGCAGCCTGTTGTGTTAACGAACCCATTTAAACATGGGAAACATTTAACTCAAGCCTCTCTAAGCACGGATGGGGGCAGTGAAGGACCTCCTCCATCTTCGAGTAATTCTTCATCCATGAACATGTGTATGATGAAAGATGATGCCTATATATCGACTAGTGCACATGATTATGGAATTCTAAACATCTCTGAGAAGAGTAAAGAAGCCAAAAACCCATCTCTTCCTCTCCATATCGAGAATACATTGGGTAAAACAATGACACACATCCCAAAAGGTACATTCAAGAAATATTACCACAATACAAATGCAAGGGCCTCCCAAAGCTACTCTGTGGTGGAGGATTTGTCTCAAACCCCTTGTGCGATGTCTCCTTTGGAGGTCCTCCAGAGCTTCCCTTCCCAGAGAAAGGCTCTATTAGCTACCTTAGGATCTGCTGAGACCTGTAATCTGGGCATGATCATTCTTGATACGACCGACTTAAAACCTATTCTCCCTTACCACGTAGCATTTCAAATAGTAGTGTCTTACCCCACAAAAAATTTTACTCAGAATATTTTCCGCACGGTGGTTGATGAGGGTGCCTCGACATGCATGATGTATTTGGCATGTTGGAAGGACATTGGCCAACCCATTTTGTCTCCATCACCTACTCTTCTTACCTCGTTTGACGGTCATTCGTTCTGACCACATGGCATCATCCCCTCTTTTCTCGTACAGTTAGGGGGGAAGACCGTGTGCGTCGAGGTTGAATTGGTCGATGCGTCTCTCGACTACAATATCTTGTTAGGAAGGAGTTGGACCTATGCTATGCAAGCAGTGGTCGCTACAATTTTCTAGGTCTTGTTGTTTCACATGAGGGCCGGATCATGACCATTGATCAGTTGTCTTTTTCCCATCCGGACCCTTCATCCAGGGCATCCACAGTCCCGATGATTGATAACCCTCAACCCGACATCGTCAATATAGGGGTTGGTTTGTGCCCACCTTTGATGGGTACTTTCGATTACCCACCTCCTACCGGCCATGTTAATTTCATTTCACACCAACCTAAGGTTGAGATTTTTCAAGTCTCATCGTTTTGTACGACCTACTTCAACGATCCATGGACTCTTCCTTTCCCATTAGCCATGATGGAATGGATAGGGAACCTTGGTATGGCCATGCCTTTGTCCATGACAGAAGTTGCATACTCAATATTCTAGCAAGCTTCCATCGACCTCGATCCGACTTCTATACATGTGTTAGTTCCGATTCTCAAGCCTACTTGGGCTCAAGGTTCCCTTACCGATACTAACTCTTTAGACTTAGTATTGCCTTTAGACAAAGCGATCATTGAAGCAATGACTAGTCCGGACAGACCCTGGGATGATCTCCATCACAGACCTTACTACCTCCTAGAATTAAGAAGAATTGAAGAAGGTGAATTCACGTTGACTATGACTGGAGATAGGTCTTGTCCTATCAATCTCTTGGCTACACAGGTGGTTTATGCTGAGGGTAATATGGAAACCATCACTGAAACAATACCTATAGATATCTCCAGAACCCGTGGCATCATAGAGAATATTCTCTTCGGAGTTGATTGTTCCCCCAAGGAGATTCTAATATACATGGATTTATTTAAAGAATTTCACGACATTTTTTCCTGGTCTTATGAGGAAATTCTAGGCAATGATCCAAGAATCGTCGAACATGAAATCACGACTTATCCTTATGCTAAACCGGTCCGATAAAATCTTCGTCCAGTCAATCCTAAGAAAGCAACAACTATTAAGGCTAAAGTAGAGAAACTGCTCAAAGCAGGTTTTATCTACCCCATTCATTTGACTCAATGGGTGTCAAATCCCGTTCCAGTCGACAAAAAATAGGGTACAATTCGCGTATGTACGGACTTTTGTGATTTGAATAAAGCATGTCCAAAGGATAATTTCCCCACACCATTTATTGACCAGATAATCGATGAATATGCAGGTTGCGAGGTCTTTTCTTTCATGGATGGTTTTTTGGGATACAATCAAATACAGATCAAACCTGAAGACCAACACAAAACTGCTTTCATTTGCCCGTGGGGTACATTTGCTTATCGAAAGATGCCTTTTGGTCTGAAAAATGTTGGAGCCACCTTTCAGTGGGCCATGTCTTTTTCTTTCCACGATGTCAAACATATATTCAAGGCTTACCTTAATGATTTAGCATCACGATCTCATATGAGAGTTGATCATACCACACAACTCTGACTTATCTTTGAGCGATGTCACTACTACCGGATTCGCTTGAATCCAAACAAATGCAGTTTTTGTGTGATGTTGGGTCGTCTACTAGGTTTCATAGTTTCAAAAATAGGGATCATGGTCGATACTCTCAAAGTTGAGGCAATAGTTCAACTGCCTCCTTCACGCACAATCCTTCAGCTTCAAAGTTTACAAGGAAAAGCAAACTTTTTACGGTGTTTCATCACAAACTATGCTGAGATAACAAAGGGATTTATGCATTTACTAAAGAAGGATGTTCCTTTTCATTGGGACAAAGCCACTCAATTCTCTTTAGAAGCACTGAAACGCACCCTCACGACTGCCCCTCTGCTTCGACCACCCAATTATAATAAGGATTTCTTATTATACTTGGTGATAGTAGAGTTAACCATTGGTATGGTCTTAGTTTAAGAGGATCATTTACTCTCATAATGTGTAATTTATTACCTGAGCTGAGGCCTAGTTGGACCAGAACTCAATTATTCCCACATTGAAAAACTTGCATTGGCAACAATTCATGTTGTCCAACGGTTCCGTCATTACATATTGTTTCGTAAGACCACCATCATTGTCGTTGTGAATCCATTTCAGTACATTTTGACATGATGAGTAATTGGCAAAAATATCAGTAGATGGATAGTTTTCCTCCAGGAATTTGACTTAGACTTTGTTTTGGAAAAATCCAAAAAGTTTTTTTTTTTTGCGGAACTCATCTCAGAACTTCCGGTTGATTCAGGTGATGTTATGCCCGAAGAGTCACTTATTAAAGGAGACATGTTTTTGATCATGTGTTTGGACCCCTGGTATGGATATATACTTGTCTATCTCTAGACTTTGAAGTGCCCCTCCTCAGCTTCTCATGATGAGCATCGTCATATACACCATCAAGCCAAGAACTATCTCATACTCGAGGACACTTCGTATCATCGAGGTGTAGATTGCATCCTTCACCGATGTCTCACTCATGAAGTAGTAGAAATCATGCTTAATGATTGCCACATTGGAGAATGTGGTGGTCATTTGTCTGGGTTGGAAACAACCCAAAATATTCTACGAGTTGGTTACTTTTGGCTTACATTAATCAAAGATTGTGTTGAATCAGTCAAGAAGTGCCACTAGTGTCAGATCTTCTCTCGGAAAATGAGGGAACACCCTGCTCCCATGTTTCCCGTAATTACCGTTGGTCCCTTCACTAAGTGGGGGATTGATTACACTACATGCAATCCCCCTTCATCAAGGGGGCACCGTTATATCATCGTAGCAGTAGACTACTTCACCAAGTGGGTCGAAGCTATGCCAACGTTCAAAGATGACGGAGAGACCACAACTCTCTTTTTGTTTAACCAGATTATAGCAAGGTTCAGCATCCCGAGAGAGATTGTCACTGACCATGGTAGTCACTTTCAGAATAAAATGATGTCTGAGTTAACATCAAATCTTGGGTTGAGGCAAGAACATTCATCACCCTACTACTCACAAGCGAATGGTCAGGTGGACACTATAAATAATTCTCTTAAGACCAATCTACAACGAATGATCAATTTGGCCAATTCAAATTGGCATTTGATGTTATACTCGACAATATGGGCCTATCGAATGTCTATTAAGACTGCAACTAGTTTCTCACCTTTTCAACTCGTTTACAGGCTAGAAGTAGTCTTTCCCATATAGTGCC
>JASDQU010213509.1:0-18469 GCA_032191745.1 Picea mariana
CTCCAACTACCGCAATTAAATCCTTGCACCCACCTCACGAAAAGGGGGAAACAAATGACACAATCATGATCTCAGCGTCGCTCCCAGGGACTCAGAAGCGACCTCATGAATCAGACAACTCAGACAGCGACAAAGAAGCACCACGGAATTCAGCAGCGCAAGATTTTGGCACTTCCTCAAACCATTTGGCTTTGGTGGTAAAGGCCGCTGAGCCTACCAGCTCCTCTGGTTGGATTGATGCTCGCAAAAAAAAAGGTAGAAAAGATCCTCATTGGCAAACACAATGACCCGGTCCTTCTCCTTATATTGTATTGTTTCATCTGGCTCTCTTTTAGCATAGGCTAGTTTCAAATGATCCCCTGTTCTCTTTCTGGGGGGTCTTTTCCCATCCGCAACTCAATGTATCACTTTGTACTTTTTTCATGGATTGAATAGAAGGATTCTCCCATCTCTTACTTAAAAACAAAAAATAGCACTAAGAAGATTTATAAAAAATTTAATATTCAATTGTTTCATTATGTATAAATAAAATAAAATTATTAAAATAATTTAGTTTTAATTAATTAAAATTTTGAATTTATATTTTAAAATTAAAAAAAAAAACATATTTTTAATAATCTTTTATTTTCATAATATTATAAAAATAAAATTAAACTTTTAAAACTAGTTCGAAACCCTAAACTAATCTTTATGGTAGTAGTTGAATAACACAACTAATAAATGATTTCCACATAAAAATATAAAATTATATATTTTTAATACCTAAAAAATACATATACTATAATTTAGCTTTTCTGAACCAAGTCAAAGTTATAATATTATTCACTGTAAATTACAATATAAAATGTGTTTTTTAGCTTTTCTGAACCAAGTCAAATTTATAATATTATTAACTGTAAATTGCAATATAAAAAGTGTTTTTTTAATGTAAATAAAACATTAAAATTGTAATTTAAATATTCAACGCATTTCAAAATATTGATTTATCAAACACCTGTATGAAGCTCCTGCAAATCAATTATTGTCCAGTGGGAGTATTTTATTGGCGTACCATGTACAACGATAATGAAAACCATTGACCAGTCTGTGATCAATAGTTGTAAGTTGGAGAGTATCCCATAATCCATTGCGTTTTTTTTGGTGAAAAATACGGAGAGATAAACCTCTTAGACGTAGATCTGGACCCTTCATGATGAAAAGACCCAACAGGCTCTTCTTCAACGTACTCAACTGTACTCATCATGATGTGTAGTTTTCCTTCACATCCCAAGTTTTGATTAGTTGCTTTAAGTCTTGTAACTGTGACTCCAGCAGAGAATCAGACTGAGACTGAGATGATCAATCCATCGGTGAATTCTTGAGGTGGAGTTAGATCCCCTGATGAATTTGTCTGGACATTGCTTACCCAGGCCGTCAAATGGGGACCAACTTGCCTGGCAGGGTGGGTGTTTGTAATGAATGGGTTTCCTCGCACTCCATGGCAGTGAAATAAATACATGAACTAACCCCAGGGTCACTCGGGTCCCAGTTCAGCGGGGCCTAATTCGGTCACCTGAAAGGCCAGGCTACGCCATATTCTCCGGGACAGTACAGTACCCATAGAGCCAGACTTGACTAAAATGTCTGTGGAACATTTAATAAGCTATCGGTCAGATAATGACATTCTATCAACGCTGCTGGACTTTGCCTTCAAGAGGACCTGCTCTCCAGTCTGTATTGTTCTCGCTGCTGTTTAGAGGCCATTTCGTTAACAATTGAAGGCATTTATCCCGAAATAGGAAAAGACCAAAAACCAAATAGCAATTCTTCACAAGACTTCATTTTCCTAACCCTCCCCATCCCGATCTTTCAACATCACGAGCTGTACCGAAACAAAGTTCAAACCAGTCCTTATTGGGTTTGATGATCTTCAGAGACTGAAGAATCTCCCAAGTTGAAATAAGAAATTAGGATTATATTAAGTTGGGAGTGGTAAAATCAGGAGGCACAGCCATGTTTACATTAATGGAAATTAGATTAGACGCGCACATAGACTGTCTGGCTGCCATGGCAAACGCATTTCTGCCATGCATGTGAATTTCCAAGGAGAAAAATTAAAGCGAATGCACGAGGAGCTGGCAGGATTCGACCGCACAAAGGAAGGGATCCCAATTCCCGATTCCCTGGGAAAGGTAAGAAAGTCTTCTGATTATCATGTGGGACTGCGAACTAAAATATTGGATTTTATGGGAAAGCATCGAACCTAGTAAATGGAGGAATATACACATTAATACACAGATGCGTTGCCTTCCCCTCCACGGCAACGGAAATCCTTTTATTATAATTGTTTCTTTGTTCTTTGGTATATATACAATTCATATCTGTTGCTCGCTCCACTCACTCGTCCATCTCATAATCATAAACTTTTTGTATTCATCACGTCCACTCAGTTCTGCCCGCTGTTCTTGATCCTGGATCGTCAACTTCGAGTCCGGTTGATATCATAATGCGAAGAAACCAGACCAGAAAATGTGATTCCCCTCTGCTTTTTCCATGGCAGCCTCAGTACATAGATTGTTCCAGAGCTAATGCGATTCTGTGTGAAAGAATTTCTGGATTTGATCGTTTTGGTTTTAAGCTCAAAGACTTGTTCTGTAACTAAGTTCGGCTCTGTTGTTTTAGCAGTGCAAAATGGTCGGCGAGAGAAGGCATAGCGTTGCATTTGTATGCATCTTATTGGTTGTGATTTCTAGCTTATGCATTGATGCATCTGGGTCGGCATTATTTCAGCCACAGAAAAACAAGGGCAGAACTTATTTCGATCTACAGCCCGAGATCCCCAAGTCTTCGAGAGAAGCGGGCACCAGATATGAGCAAGAAAAGCGTAAAGTTCATACTGGCCCAAATCCTCTGCACAACAGGTAGTTCGATCTAGTTTTTTGGGGTTGACCTTCATATCTATTTTTGTAACTCATCACACCTGGGCAAACTTTTTGGATTGGAATTTGCTAATTTGAAATGAGTTTTTCATTATCAAAGGGCATGTTAATATTGTAAAAATGGTGTTTCACGGATATAATTCTCGTGTATTATTTCTCTGCTTTGAGTTAAACGATTTTGGGAGAGATATTAGATACATGGTTAAGAGTATGGAGCTCACCCAAAGGAGCTAAATTTAATTAGATAGATTACTGTACATGAATTTACACGTTGATACTGATTATCTGTAGGACTATTACTGTACTTGCTGAACGTCCTGTTATGTATATTCATGGACTAATGGCAGTTTTAACTACAGAAACTGTGATCTCATGCTTACGCATGTAGCACGATCATAGCCGATTAATTATGATTATTGTCATTCTAAGTGACTCGCATTTTACTTACAGGCTCGTTGAGTTTGTGTTCACAGTATGGAAAAAAAATCTGTAATCCCAGATTATGAAGACAGCTCTTCGAATAATACAAAGACTGTTCTCCAAGCTTAATACAGATAATTTCTGAACTAGAAATGTGGGGATGAGGAATGGAAACTGAAAACAACAAACAAAAAAAAAGGTTTACATGGTTTGCTTCTGTTCTAGTTTCCATATGCTTCTTTGCCTCCTGATTGCACAGGTTACTCAATCCAGATCCCCAATCAGATTTCAAAATTTGTGCAAGTAATCAATTCGATTTTCATAAGGTGATATCCCTTCAGTTGTCTGCCGATACTGCTTTTCATTTCAGAGATTTCGATATTGATGATACTTCTTTTCGATAAACGACGAAATCCTCGGTGTGTGTTGTCCCAACAGAGACAGAACTTGTAAAATTAAGAAGAAAATGAATAAAGTACAGCAACGATTCAGATCTCTGCTCAATCCAACTAACATATTGTGAGTGGTGATTATTCAATTACTCTTCTCTCAATTAAAATTAAGAATTGATTATATTATATTTTCAGTAGGTTTCATTGTGAGTGGTGATTATTCAATTACTCTTCTCTCAATTAAAATTAATAATTGATTATATTATATTTTCAGTAGGTTTCAGAGGAGCATTGTTTTCTGACAATTTTACAATTTTTTAGTAGATCCGAGAAGTTATCTTTGGCATTGATGTCACTTTGTGCATTTGCTACCAAAAAGTAAATATCAATTACACAACCAGAATTAACATATGTTTTAAACATAAAACACAGAATAAGAATCTATTATTGAATTCAACAATTTTTGACAGGATTTCGGGTAAGTTATATGAAAAACAAAACTAATGCAATATAAACATGCATCATTTTACTGAGCACACACTCTACAAGGCACTTGTCAGTTGAATGGTGAGATATGTTTAATTCAAATAAGAACTGAAAACTTTCTATATTATAAAAAAAAAAGGGTTTTGGTTAAATGTTTTATTTTTTGAGTTTTTTGGTTGACGATATAAATAATTTGGACAAAATCTTTATTTTCTGTTGTTTAAATTGTATTTCTGAATACATAAATGAATTCAGCGCCATGAAAAACCCTTGAAGCACTCGAATTATACAAACTTAACCACTCAAATTTGCAGATTTAATCATTCATCACCAGATTTCAAACAAAATCAAACCAAAAAAATGACCAAAAAACTTCCAAAAAATAAAACGTTTAGACTACTGCTAAAAAAAAATGATTAATCAAATATTTCAGAAATTCTAAGGCAATAATGAAAATTAAGAATATACCAAGTTTCATAGAGCTAGAATTTGCAGAACAGAATCCCTTCACAGTTTACAAACAGCAGTTGAAAATAGAGATGATAAAATTGAGGCGGAGTGAGTGAGAGCTCTATTTTAGTGAACAATAAGGCTGTGTTCACATGACAGCTTCCATGAGAGCTTTCTTGAGGCCTGCAATGAGTAGTCAACGACAGCATTGATAATAATATATGTTTATATATATATATATATTTTTCTGTACAAGTGCAATAATTAATAATCTATATATTTTAGAATATATTCCATTTAAAGCAACATGGCTACATGCATAGTAATTACCAAAAACCATCAACAATCTCAATTTTTATTACAAATTGAACAGGTGGTAAAATGGATGCTTGTTGGAGAGAGTGCCAACCGTATTCATTAAGCGCAGAATTTGCATTCATTAAGCGCAGACTGCGGAGATAGATCGATAGAGAGGTTGACAGACATTAAGCAATGCGTTTATTAAACGCAGACTAAGGAGATTGAACGATAGGTTGACAGACATGAAGCAATACTTTAGAATTACTCCTGTTGCCTGTGTCTGCTGTCACTGCCAGCTATGAGGGGAGGATCAGAGCAGAACAGAGCTTGTGAAGTATTTATTATGCGGGGGCCATCTGTTACAATCTCTGCTGTCTGCCGCTTCTCTCTTAATCGGAACGCGTCCCACGCAGATAACTCTGGATACCAAATTTCGAGGAATATATTAATAAAAAAATTTACAGATTAGATTGAGGGTTGGCTAAAAGTTTTACTTTTGTATTAATAAAAAAACTTACAGATTAGATTAAGGGTCGGCTAAAAGTTATTTTATGTAAATCTAGATAAAATTGTTATTTTTGTTTAAATTGTATTTTTGAATGTATATATAGATTCAGTCTGATGAAAAATTCCTGGGGTACTTCAATTATATAAATTTAGCCATTCAAATCTGCAGATTCGACCATTCCTCACTTAATAATGAAAAAAAAAAAAAACTTTTAGTCAACTCTTTAAATTGAGTATAGATGAAGACATATTTCAATCTTAAATAGAAGAACCATTTACTCAAAAGTAAAATGCTATTACCAAAATTATATCAGATTTGATAATATAGACAGCCCCAAAATTTATAATCTAATCTCTTTATAATATTTAAAGATAAAATAAATCAATTAAAAATTTATAATCTAATCTCTTTATAATGTTTAAACATAAAATAAATCAATTAAATGAAAAAATGATTTACTTATGAGGAGAATGCTATCACCAAGGATAATCTAAACACCCAAAATTTATAATCTAATCTCCTTGAAATGCAAGTACACATATGTATGTTTGTTTAAGAAACACAGAATAAGTCCATGTATGCTTAAGAAACAAAAAAATGAAAGAATAGCATGTACGAATAAATCAAAATGACTAGCGTACAATATCTATCTACCCAATGTGAGAAGAAAATGATTTGTTTATTGCAAAAAATTACTAATCTAAATGATTTGTTTATTGCAAAAAGTTATTAATCTTTTTGCTCTGTTGTTGACTAGTGTGGACAGTATCTATCTCCCCAATGTGACAAGAAAATGATTTGTTTATTGCAAAAAGTTATTCATCTTTTTGCTCTGTTGTTGTCGAGCCCTTGTACTCTCTGTTTGTTTGAGATGTGATTTAAGATTGTTTTATTCAAATTGCACCACTTTGTTAGCAGGAGGAAAAAATACCTTTGTTAATATTGATACTTGAATCCCTCAATGATTAAGCTTCCATGGGATTTGTAACAATAAAACCTCGACCCATGCACATATTTTCCTAACAAAGACAGTTTCTACGAAACTCAAATTTTATGTTGGTGTACATGTCTTTGTTTCTTTCCTAGTGCTCATTTAGTTTGCACTCTTCTTCGATAGTGCACTTTGTTCCTTAGAAGCCCAATGTTGGAGCGTTCTAGCGTTTTTGAGAGGTACAGAGTTTTTTTGAGAGGTAAATGAGTCCACCCTTACCCTATAAGGATTTTAGGTTCTCCTTTGCACTATTTGTTTGATTTAAGTAAAAAAACCACTAAAAACTTTACCTTAGCTTTTAGGTCTCTTTCCTTCTTGAACTTAAAAATAAAATATCTCTATTACCTCAGGGTGTTTTTTTTTGGAATTTTTTTAGAGATATGTTGTACTTATTTGTTACAATGTAATGTTGTTCATGTCTTATTCACCAAAGTGAGAGATCATTAAATTGTCTGGTTTCAAGGTTGTTTACCCTTGACTCCATTTCACGGTGTCATTGGGAGTTTCTTCTTTGCCATTTTGAGAATATTATTTGGATTTTGTTATAGTTGTATTGTTGGTTGCTAGGGTTTTGGGAATCCTTTACCATATAATTATGATGACTCTTTCCCTTGATAATTAATTTCAATTGTACCATGACAACATGGCTTAATGGAGGTTGACGTGGGAACTTCATAGAAATGTATTGGGAAGCAATTTTCATGCCTTTTAGAATGTTTCGACATTAGCCTTATTTGAAGAACTATCATCCTTACTTATTGGTCATTTTCAAAAAGAGATTATCTTTAGTGTTTTTTCTCATTATTTGTTTAAGGCCCTCTTTATTTCCTTGCTTTCTAAGATGGTTTTTGGAAGAGTGTTTTGGTGACCTCATCTCCAATTTCATTTTCAGTTGCTTGCATTAACTAAGGAAGAAATCAAAGCTTAAGCTTTGGATGTAAACAATTCTCAAGGGCTTAGTCTTTCTTTTTGTTTTGCTTGATAGCATTTGACTCAAGGTCAATCTGGTGTGAAAGCACTTGATTTCTTTGTGTTCCTCTACATCTGTTATAATGATTAGAGTGAAACCTTAATTAGTTTATGTTTGTTTTTTTTAGTTTTTCTTTTTCATTCATTTTGTTTTAAAAATGATTATATGTTTTATTTTTTCTACTCACTATAAATATTAACTCCAATAAAGTTAATGTATAAGCTCTATAAAAAATCATAGAAAAACAAACAAAATATTTATAATAGAAATGATTACATATTTCCCCCTTTTTTTTATTCCCTATACATGTATTTATATAAAACTTTATGGAAAGAAATAAAATAAATGTATCTTCCACGTGTCATGATGTTAATCCTTCTCAAACTACCTTTCATTGATTTAAAACTTTAAGACAACAAGGAATTTTAATCCCAAGCTCCATCTCCATTATGAGTGTAATCCCTTTGTTTTAATCAGCTCAAAATTTTGGTCACTATCTCATTCCACTCATTAGAAGTTGACTATAGTAAAATTCTCCCTCATCCCTTGCACCGAATGACTCAATTACCATTGCTTCATTTTTTCTATCAAGGGATGCAATCTTTGAACCCTAACACTAGTTCTATCTTAGCACCTTTTCACATGTTTTGATACACTTTCAACATCTATTTCCTACCTTATACTCCCTTTAGATCCTAAAGTAAGGGTGGTTTCGAGTACTTGCATGCTTTCTCCCTGATTTGTGAAATTCAATGGAGACTCAAAACCAAAATTTAAACCCAAATACTTTTTGTGCTAAATACATTTCCACACTCTCTACTTTGTAACCTCGCAGATGTCCATGCTTTGTCCTTCACCGACCTGTGGATGTATGCAACTTCTCTTTCTGAAGCTCGCGGATAACTTTAGAAACTCTGGAACAATTACACTTTCTACAACTTCGAAACTTTCACTCCTTCAGACCTTCATTGCCTCAGACCTACACTTTCTCAGATTTGTCAATGTATACCTACAAATAACCTTTCACAAAATGGATATTCAAATAAATTTCAATAGGTAGGTAGGTAGGTTCTAATAGGAGTCCCTTTCTCTCTTGTTTATACTTTGCCAATTGCCTTCCTCTAGAAGTTTTCTTGTAATTGTTTTACCCCTTCCTCCATCTTCTAGGGCTAACCCACTTTCTTGTTGCAACTAACTTTCCTTAATTAGTAAACACATAACTCCTTTACCCTTCTTGTTGCAACCACTTCATTATTTAATTCATTTCTTTTACAACCACTTTGACTAGAGAATCTTCTTTATGACTTTCTAGAAGCTTTTGATTTCTTGTTGACTTTCTAGGGGCTTCTAGATTACTCTAAAGGGTTCTCCAACTTCTCAAGGCTATATCTCCCTAACTGTGAGGAACTATGTGACGTACCACATATCACTGGAAACAACATGACGTGTATTATCCATCCATGACAATATTACCTGCATATTCATTGATATTCATGCCTTTATACCTCAAACAAACTCAGGTCCCTTACCCATACCTCTGGAGCTACCAGAATGTGCTACCAGACATACTCAAGGGTTGGCATCAATCTCTAAGGGTTGACATCAATCTACAATATCATACTCCAAGGGAGCTACCAGAATGTGCTACTGGAGATACTCAAGGGTTCACATCAATTTCTAAGGGTTGCCATCAATGACAACCAACTATCCAAACCAACTGTCCATCATTCTAAACCAAATGTCCGACAATATCCCCCTTTGGAATTGATGGCAACACCTAGTCATGGAAATACTCATTCTCATGCTCCTTGTGATCATTGCTCGCCATCAATGTTTCTATCTCTTCCCCTTTGATAACAATGGAAAAGGGAATCTCCCTTTGGGGATTCTCCCCTGACTGAACTCTCCTTGGGGATGCTCCCCCTGTCTACATTGTCCTTTGGGCTGCTCCCCCTATCTAAATGCATTTCATCTTTCTCTGTGTTTCTAAACTTCTGATTACTCTCTCTCCCTTTATATAAATAATCTCTCCCCTTTTGACAAAGGGTATCACTCTGATGCAATGCTGATGGAATGGTTGCCAATGCTCCCTCTATGATCATCTCTATCATCTCTCCTCCTGGAATAATACCTTTGTTCTTTACCTCTCCGTCTAACAACTTCTCTGAATGATGTTGTGTAGATCAATATAGGTCTTCTTGTACCTGCTTCCTTTTGGAATTATTTTCCATTGGTGCTTCCTCGTGTAATAAACTGACATATATAAAAAACATTCAAGATTAAGCATTCAAAGTTTAAGCATTCAAATATTCCTTTATCTATGAACCACTCTTTGAACCAATCTATGAATCCATGCTCTCATCCACTGTCATATATCTGTCCAAACCTGCTAAGTGTTCTTACAAATCCATCTCTGCCCATATTGTCCAAGACTCTCCTACTCAACTGTCTAAAATACTGACCCATCTATCTCAGCTACTACTACTGGCCCATATTCATATTACTTGGGATTCTCAAAGTCCAATGGCTTAGAACAATACCTACTCTGATGCAGTGCAATCTTCCTCTTTGTCTGTGAATACATCTTCCTTTTCATCCTTTTTCTGAATTCTGTAATTATCCTAAGTTTTGACATCTTCTTCATCCTCTAATTGATTTCTGACACTTTCCTCTTTGCCTGTAAATTCATCATGATCTTGTGCTGCTACAAATCTTGAAAGTACGATTCCTTGGACCTGTTCTTCATTTAGCTTCTCCTCTTGTTTTTCACTTTTTCTCCAAACCTTCTTATGTCTATCATCAATATTTTCTTTCATGGGTGGCTTTATCACGCTTCTACAATTCCGAGCTATGTGTCCATAGTTGTGGCATTTGTAGCATTCGATATTTTATGGGGCCACATAAGCTTTTGTTGCCTGATCATTTCATTCATAAGCCCTGCAATCTACAACCTTATGTCTAAAGTTAGTACAATAAAAACAATGACCATAAAATAAATTTACATACCTGGGAGTGAATGATTTTCTTTGTGGTATAGTCCTTCTGGGTTCATGTCTTGGTTGATCATGATTGCCATTTATTTGTTGCCTGATTGTAGAAGGTATTTATGATTCTTGTTGACCATGATTCATTCCCTTGAGAACTTCTACATAACTTTTTTGTTCAGTTGCTTTCTTCATGGAGCTTGAACCTTTCTCAGTTTGCATCTGGCTGTATCCTAGTATGGACTTGTCATAGTATGGCCTTTGATTGTTGATTATCTTATCCAATGTCTTGGTGCTATCTTGATGTATGTCCTTCTTTTGAAGATCTTTTATTAGTGTTTGCTTCTGCTTCCAACCTTTCAATCATCTTCTCCTTCTTTGTTAGTTGAATTTTGAGTATTTCTTCAATTCTTTTGTCCTCTTCTACATGGACTTTCAACTCCGTAATTATCTTCTTGACTTCCTATGAGTTGTGATTCTGGGTTCCTCTTACTTTCAGTTCTTCCTTGAGTGACTTGTTTTTCTTTCTTTCTTTCCTTAGTTCTTCTAAGGCACTAATTAATTATGCTCTGAGATGGACCTCACCTTCTTCTTCAGAACCATTAGAGTTTCTTGTTTGATTTTCCCTAGCCATAAGTAGTACCTTTTTTGAATCACTGCCGATTTCATCATCTCATCATATGAGGAGATATCTTCTCTTGAGTAGAGATTTTTCTTGAAGACTTTCCTTTTCTCTTTCTTGTATCCCTTTTGATATTTCTTTTCTTTCTTGGGATATTCCTCTTCATCGCTATATGACTTCTTGGCATAAGGACACTTATTTGCAAAATGACCAATTTTACCACAATTAAAACACTTCAACGAAAGCTTACCTTTGTATTTACCTGTTCCTTTTTGCAACTTTCTTACAAAGTTTTCCATTTCTTCATCTTCCTCTTAATCATCACTGCAACTACATTTTGACTTTGGGTTTTTCTTGCTCTTTTTCTTTTCCTTTTTGGATGCTTTAAATGTTGCTTCCTTTGTAACTAGTTTCTCCTGTTCCATTCTCATTTCATAAGCGGTGAATATCCCATGCGACTCATCCATGCTTATCGTACTCATATTTTCTCTTTCTTCTAGTGCTTAAATATTATGATCAAATCTCATTGGAAGAGATCTCAGTACTTTTTGAACAATTATAGATTCATCAACTTCTTCTCCCAATCCTTTAATTGTGTTCACCGTTTCATCAACTCATAAAAAGTAAGCTAGAATTTTTCATCTTCCTTCATCTTTAGCTATTCAAATTGACCTATGTAAGTTTGAAGATTTGTTTCCTTGAATTTGGAATCTCCATAAAAATTCTGAAGTTTGTCCCAAATTTCCTTTGCAGAATTGCAATGCATAACTTTGACATATACTGATTCAGTAATGAACAATTTATACTACTTTTAACCACAATTTATATTCCTTTAACTTATTCAACCATGTTCATCAATTCATTATCAATATATTATTGTATCATAAACATTAACATCCATAAGTGCATATAAACAATAATAAACACATCCACACAATACACAATACACCAATATTTACGTGGAAACCCAATGCAGGAGAAAACTACATAATGCTTTTCGTATATGTCAAAGAATTACATTCAAGGAAGCACCAAATTCCAATTCTCCAGCTCCAATTGGAAGGAGGCTCCAACCCCCTAGTTTACGAGGCTCCAACCTGAAGGAAGCTCCAACTCCCTGATTCTCTGGCACCAACCGGAAAGAGGCTACAACCCCTTAGGTTCTTCAACTACAACTAGAAGGTGGCTACAACCACTTGGTTCTTAGGCTCCAACTTGAAGGAAGCTCCAACTCCCTGATTCTTCAACACCAATCAGAAGGAGGATACAACCCTCTTCCCTTGCCCTGTCCAACCACCCTGAAATATAAATTCCAAATGTGAACAACCTGTCACTGTTACCGAATCAAAGTTAGTGTCATTGCTAACCTCTTTTACTCTCACTGCCAACCTCTGTCACTGACACTGATCCAATTCTTCTTCAAAACTTTCCTTCAAATCTGCTACCTGTTTGTACTGTAACACGCGGGTATCCGCGTCCTTCTTAACTGCAACTTTCATATGTCCATGTCTATCCTCACTACAACTCATAGACTACCACAAAATCACCCAATTTCACTTTCATTGTCTCTGCTTCTGTCAAACTGTCATTGCAAACCTGATACTCAAAACCTGTCATTGTAATATCATCAACCAAATCATATGTACTTACCAAAACTACTCAACCATATGCACAATATCACGAAGATGTGCATCAACTAAGACTACTCACACATTGATCCAAATTTTAGGGGGTATATGGTCTAAATTCAGATGCAAAAGTCATAAAACTATAAAGATAATAGATTGTCCATGTGGATCAAGGAGATGCCCACCTCCTCATTAATTAATTGGGCAAACAAGTTGCCCATATGAGTCAAAGAGAGTCCCACCTCTCCATTATTGTATTGGGTTTTATTTTCCACTACTTAGTTAGCTGGGTAGTTAGATATATTATTATAATAATATAGTCTCATTTAATGAGCTCTTCTCATTATTGTATCAGGTTTTATTTTCCACTACTTAGTTAGTTGGGTAGTTAGATCTATTATACTAATAATAGAGATTCATTTAATGAGCTCTTTTTTACTTTGTCCAATGGACCATTTTGTAATGCTATATAAAGGCCTAGCAAACCTTCTCATAATATCAAGTTACTCATTTTGGCTTCTCTCATATTTTCTATTGTTCATTGTGAGATTCATTATCTCTGAGTGATTTATTAGTAGTTAGTTTTAGAGGTGAGGCTCTTCTTTGAGCGTCACCTCCCAAGTACTTTATTTACATGTTGTTTTTGTCCATGCTTCTTTTTATGCAAGATTGACATTTCTAAGTTCCTCCTCTCTCGACATTCAAGCCATCCAAATCTCAGCCCCTGAGATCTGGATCAGTGGCATTAAAGCAGGTACGTTCTCCATTGGGACAAGAGTTTGAAGCATGCTACAGGTTTAAACATTTGCAGTAATCACCAACCTCCTTTTGGTACTATCCGAATCCATTTTTCGGACCATACACTGTAAGCATCATAGTTGATCCATAGGCACTACATGGATTTTTTTTCCCTCAGATCTTCGTCCACCATTACAAGGAGAACCATATACATGGATTCACTACATCCATACATGGATTCACTACATCTATACATGGATCCGCTACCTCCATTGGTCTACAACATTTTCAACAAATTTGCAAGGTGTCCATGCTGCCCACGGAGGTTCCACGACCTCTACAACATCCCATGTTGCTCTACAAACCCTTGGCATCATTTATGACCCTCTACACTCAGCCAAATTCAAAGAGGTGTTGCGACCTATACACATCATTTTAGAGGCTCTACCATATCTCATTGGAAAGATCTCTTCAAGATATCAAATGGGTATTTCGCAGAATCTCATTTGGCTTCTTGGTTTGAGAGATATCATCGATTGAATCTCAACATGTATTTGACCCAAGGAGTCCACGCGTACCACCATATTCAACAGTATTTTTCTCCCTATTCACAAAACTAAAGGAGTTACACATATGTATGGAAATATCTCTTCAAGATCTCAAATGGGTATTTCTCTGAATCTCATTTTTCTTCTTGGTTTGAGAGATATCATCAATTGAATCTAAGCATTTATTTGACCCAAGGAGACCACACATACCACCATATTCAAAGGTCTTTTTCTCCCTTCTCAGGAAACTACAGAAGGGTTTCCACATATGGATGGAAATATCTTTTCAAGATCTCAAACGGGTATTTCGCGGAATTTCATTTCGTTGTCTGGTTTATGAGATATCTTTGTTTGAAGCAACACATGTCTGTAACTAGCGTGGTCATGCGCCCTTCAAACTTGGCCTAGTTTTTCTCACTCCGTGGCCCACCTCAGAACAAGTTCCATATACCAATGGAAAAACCTCTTTAGTAGCTCAAATGGGTCTTCGATGGAATTTGATTTCATCACCTGTAGAAGAAACTCTGAATATATTTGCAGAATGATGTTCACAACCCCCAAAGTCACGATTTTTTCATATTAATTTTTAAATTTTGCGATTTTATTAAAATTTCTTTATTTTTCTACCCATGTACAATGTCATTATCAGCTAGGTTATGTGTCAACCACAAACCCATGGTTATAGGTCAACCACACAAAACCCTTCTCTTCATTGAGTATTTTCACATTGTAATCATAATGGTATGATAATGAGGTTTCTTTTTTTAGCATGGGTGAAATGATGGGGACCATCATTTTCTAAGGGGGGAGGAATGATCCAAATTTTAGGGGTATATGGTCTAAATTTGGATGCAAAGTCATAAAACTATAAATCTAATAGATTGTCCATGTGGATCAAGGAGATGCCCACCTCCTCATTAATTAATTGGGTTAACAAGTTGCTCATATGAGTCAAAGAGGGTCTCACCTCTCCATTATCTCATTGGATTTTATTTTCCACTACTTAGTTAGCTAGGTAGTTAGATCTATTATTATAATAATTTAGACTCATTTAATGAGCTCTTCTCATTATTGTATCAGGTTTTATTTTCCACTACTTAGTTAGTTGGGTAGTTAGATCTATTATACTAATAATAAGACTCATTTAATGAACTCTTTTTGACTTTGTCCAATGTACCATTTTGTAATCCTATATAAAGGCCTGGCAAGCCTTCTCATAATATCAAGTTACTCATTTTGGCTTCTCTCATATTTTCTATTGTTCATTGTGAGATTCATTAGCTCTGAGTGATTTACTAGTAGTTAGTTTTAGAGGTGAGAATCTTATTTGAGCCTCACCTCCCAAGTACTTTATTTACATGTTGTTTTTGTCCATGCTTCTTTTTATGCAAGATTGACATTTCTAAGCTCCTCCTCTCTCGACATTCAAGCCACCTAGATCTTAGCCCCTGAGATCTGGATTAGTAAACCCAATACAATAATGGAGAGGTGGGACTCTCTTTGACTCATATGGGCAACTTGTTAGCCCAATTAATTAATGAGGAGGTGGGCATCTCCTTGATCCACATGGAAAATCTATTAGCTTTATAGTTTTATGACTTTTGCATCCAAATTTAGACCATATACCCCCTAAAATTTGGATCACACATCAACTAGATGTACTATGCCACATCATCCATAAACCAGGTGCCAACAATACTACCAACAATTGAATCCAATAATGTACCAAGCATGTACCAATCATGTGTCAACTACACATCAACTATGACTCATCAAGATATACTAACAAAACTCAGATATGTACCGACAATATTCTTCAACATATTTTCCTCAAAACATTTACTACAACATATACCATACCTGAGAGAATATGCCAAACCTCACAAAGTCATGCATCAAGCATGTTCCACAACATCACTAAGATATAACCTCATAAGCATATAGACTTACCTTTGCAGATTGTAATTGACATGATGCCTGAAATCTCAGACCAACAAACCACCCTCAGCCTTAGCAACCTGGGATGAATATCTTTTTAAACCCTTTTTCTGATCTTTTCATAGATCCACGCTCTTTGCTTTGTAACCTCGCAGATGTCCATGCTTTGTCCTTCACTGGCTTGCAGATGTACTCGAATTATCTTTATGAAGCTCGTGGATAACCTTAGAAATCTTGGAACAATTACACTTTCTGCGGCTCTGAAACTTTCACTCCTTCAAATCTTTGTTGCCTCAGACCTACACTTTCTCAGATTTGTCAATGTATACCTGCAAATAACCTTTCACAAAATGGATATAGGTAGGTGCTAATAGGAGCCCCTTGCTCTCTTATTTATACTTTTCCAAGTGCCTTCCTCTAGAAGTTTCCTTGTAACTATTTTCCCCCTTCCTCCATCTTCTAGGGCTAACCCACTTTCTTGTTGCAACTAACTTTCCTTAATTAGTCAACACATAACTCATTTACCCTTTTTGTTGCAACCACTTCATTATTTAATTCATTTATTTTACAACCACTTTGACTAGGGAATATTCTTTATGACTTTTTAGAAGCTTTTGAGTTCTTGTTGACTTTCTAGGGGCTTCTAGAACACTCTAAAGGGTTCTCCAACTTCTCAAAGAAATATCTCCCTAACCGTGAGGAACTATATGACGTACCACATATCATTGGAAACGACATGACATGTACTATCCATCCATGATAGTATTACCTGCCTATTCACTGATCTTCATTCCTTTATACCTCAAACAAACTCGGGTCCCTTACCCATACCTTTGGAGCTACCAGAATGTGCTACCAAACATACTCAAGGGTTGACATCAATCTACAATATCATACTCCAAGGGAGCTACCAGAATGTGCTACCAGACGTACTCAAGGGTTGACATCAATATCTAAGGGTTGAAACCACTGAAAACCAACTATCCAAACCAACTGTCCATCAATCTAAACCAACTATCCGACAAAGATTGAGCACATTCGAATATGGTTTTCCCATTTGGGTTTCTAAGGTAAAAATTTGTGTTCATTTTCACTGATTTCCATGGTGGTTTTTATTGAAGAATTTGTTTGTATGAATGTGTAGATTAGATCTTATTCTCCATGGTTGATTAATATCATTTAAATTGCTCCCTGTAAATGAGTTCTGATGGTAAGGAAGAATCAAAATATCTAGATAATGTTTATTTTCTATTTTCATTAAGAGAATGAGATTGATGACTGATAGAATGTATCTATTGCTATTAGTTTGGAAGTTGCTAAATTGGTTCGTCTATTTCTCTCACCTGGAGGACGTCCTCTCACTCCTCCAGGCTATAACTCTCTTTTCCCATTCAATTTTCTCTTACCTCAAATCCGTATGTATTGTTTCTCTCAATGATTCTTTTTCCTGAGAGGTTTTTATACATTATTGGTCGAGCTCTTGCATAGCTGGGCATTTTTACACATTATTCGTCGAACTCTTGCATATCTAGGCATTTTAATCAATTGGGAGGTGATTTAATGAGTGGTTGGGCATTTTATTTTAGTGTTGGAATTACATCAATTGTTGGGTGCTTAAATCTTGTACATGGGGCGAGTTTTTAATCGTTGAGTGGAATTTACGTTATCTAGACATGATCTCCTTGCTTGGGTTGTTTCCCATATTCCCAACATGAAATTATATTCCTCTAAGAGTTTTATTCATAGCCTTTTCAACTGCACACCTCCATGGATTATTGACTTATATCTACTCGGCTTCATCTCCGATCAACTTTATCTTTGGTCGATTTGACTACATCCCTAGTCAAATTATCTCTGGTCGACTTCACCTCTAGTCGAGTTAGTGAATATCCTAGTTGAATTGAACCTCATGTAGACTTGTTTCATAACCTAGTCGACTTGTTTCATAACCAGGTTGACTTTGCTTTCTTGAAGGGTGTCCAAGATGTTATGAACTAAGCGAGATACCATGTGGTTATCAACTACAAGCTATTGTTGGCAGAATTAGTGCAAAGAGTGAGAGACTCCACACTTTCCTCCACTATTCCCATAATATGTTCAACCGTACAAATAATTTGATAGATCAACATAAACCTTGTATCCAGATAACTCAAAAGACTCCATTGGAATACTGGACAACAAGGACTACATGGAGACAAGAGATAGCTAATCATCTGGAGAAGTGTAGGTTGCTGTGTGCAATCTAAGATAGTGAAAAAAAACAATATTTCCATCAGAGTAACAAAGGCCACACATAGTGTTGGGTATCAGGAGGAAGGATCCAGATAATCATTCTAGAGAATATGCATCAAAGGGAACAAAAACCATAATCTATATGGAAGATAGGGTTAGATTTGCACACAAAATTTCATCAAGAACCTAAGTTTGTAGCCATTAGAGAATAGAGAAGAAGAAAGAAGAATTGAGACCCTTACACAAGACATAGGACATAAGCCTAGTTGCCTTTCTTAAGGCATAACATCTTGTACAAGACTAAGATAGAGAACACAAGTATTAATTCCATAGGGATCCATGTT
>JASDQU010213515.1:4126-18469 GCA_032191745.1 Picea mariana
ATTAATGAGAAAGATTCTACATCATTATGACCATTCAAGTGCAATTAGTACTAACCACACTTGACGAGAGGGGAAGTACACATCAAATCCACGATACCATCATTACACCCGATTTCACCGTCGTCATCCCTAATTCACCACCCTTTCGTGCATTTAACCACTATTCCTGCATAACGTCGCTCGAAAAACTCACTCTGCAGAAGCTGATACACAAACTCTTGACGATGTATCTTACCAAGCCAGTAGCCATGGGAGGATCTGTCATACGAAATGAGCCCGCCACCACAGCACTGCTAGAACACTATCCAGTAGCGTATGAAATCTTCCAGCAGGCAGGGTGGCTCAATTACTTCCGCAGACTTCAAGGATATAATGAACAACAAGTCCTACAGTTCGCCCGAAATATTCAGGAGGACCATTCTATCATCGAAGGGGTCCGAATATCAGTAACCGAGGAGGACATAGCAAAAGTTTCAGGCCTCCCAACCGACGACACTCACAAGTTCAGCCGAAAACACATCATTGGGAATGTTCAGCAGAACTTCTTCTTGCCCGAGGAATGAATTGAATTGAAAGGAAGGGGTGTTCAGCTCAGCTCATTGCCACCCCCATGGACGGAGGTCGCTATATTTATCAAGCATTACCTGACCTGTGAAGGTTGATATCAGGTAGTGTATCAGCACGAATTTCTCCTACTTTATCATTTAAGGAATAACAGACGGGTCAATATTCCCTATTATTTGTTATGCTGTTTGAAAAATATGGAACATTACTATAGAAAGGCCAAATATCCAACCCTGTCACTTACCCACCACCGTCTCGTTCAATTACACATCCATAGGGGTTTTTCCCAACAGAACCGTCCATTAAACAACCCACCCATAAACCCTGAACCAACTGTCGAAGTTCCTAAAAATCCTCAGGAGCAGCAACCGCAAAACCTCCTAGATTCCCCCGAAATACCCAATAGCCCGCCCATACAACCAACCAGTCCCCCTACCATACTAGAACCACCGCATACCGCACCAGAGTCATCCACCCCCGCCCTTCATATTCTAAGTGATGACTCTGAACCGGATAATCCCTGCTACCCCATTATTGAAGAACGACCTTCACGAAAATGGAAGCAAACTCCCCTCTTCCCACCCTTCTTTCAAAAAAAGCGAACAAGAAGCTCAACAAGGCCACCCTTTGTGACCACTACCCTAGAGTCCCCACCAATTCGACTAATACCCCATACACCTTTAACCTCCCCAATCCCGAGATCTTTGCCTATTCCAACCACAGGCACTGAAACACAAGAACCAGATGCCCCAGATACTGTAAAATCATCTATCTCACAGAAAGTAGCTGAAACACAAGAACCAGCTACCCACCCAGTGGCTGAAACACAAGAACCAGCCATAGCTGAAACACAGGAAACAACTACGGCTGAAACACAAGAACCAGCCGTTGACATTGAAATTGAGTTACAGGAACCAGACGCCCAGACATCATTTGTTTCAAATAAAGTAGTTGAAACACAACTAGCTACCCATCCAGTGGCTGAAACACAAGAACCAACCACTGATATTGACATTGAATTATAGGAATCACAGGCCTAGGATGCTGCAACACCACCCTCCTCAAGAAAAGTGGCTGAAAAACCAACTACCCATTCAGTGGCTGAAACACAAGAACCAGCCGCTGATACTGAAATTGATATACAGGAATTAGAGGTTGAGGGTGCTGCAAATTTACTTTTCCTTCACCAAGAAGCTGAAACACAAGCAGCAACCACCATCCCTGCTGCTCCTCCCCAACAACCAGAAGCAACATTGGCATCTGTCTTGCAGGAAAATGAATTTTTTAAATAAGAACTGGAAGCATATAAGCAAGAACTAACCAGGTCAAAGGAAGCATACGAAAATGAACTCAATTCGTACACCTTAAGTCGTATAGCAACCTTATCAGAACAAACTACAGAAAGCCTGTGAAAAGAATATATGTGTTGCCAATGTGGAGATATTTACTATCAGGCAGGCTATAAGGTGATTCAAGTTCCAGTGCCAGGAGTAGCACCTACTCCACCTTTTGAAGTCAAGGAAGAACCTGCTGCAACACAAGAACCAACAGGCCCTAGCAAGCTTAAAACGGAACCTACTGCAACACAAGAACCAGCAGGCCCTCCCAGGATCAAGACAAAACCCTACATTATAGCAAGAGAAGCCCCTACTGTTGTCAACAAGGCTGTGCAAACAATGCCCATGGAGGAATTTGTACCTCCCAATCAGATCAATCTCTCCACTTCCAGGGAACAATCTACTCAAACCTTGCCTAATCCCACTACTTCCAACGCTGAAACATAGACTCAGCTATGGGATGAGCACAGACAAACCTTCAAGTGCACAGACAAAAGAAGAAAGAGTATGCTGAAACACAGGCCAAAAACCTTCAAGTGCACAGACAAACCTGGATAAATTATACTTTCTCAAATTGGGAAGCATCAGAACAGATACGCCAGGAAGCTCGTGACCTCAAGGAGAAGAACAAAGACTTGAAAGGCAGATTGGTCCTCATATTTGATTTGGTACAGAAGCTACTCGCCACAAGAAATCCATCTTGTAACTACTCCTTATTCCTTATGGAGAGACTCACATGGTTTCAGATCAAAACCATTATAGAAGGTAAACCCCATGGAGTAATACAACCAGCAGATTTTTTCAAGACTTTTGTAGCAGCCTCTACTAGGGATCAACACCTCTTATGTGAGGCATACTTCCATAATGAGGCCATTCCCGAAAACAGGCTGCTAAACATAAATCCCCTTGTTGGGGATGTTCAAATTCGAGCATTCACTTCCTTTCTCTATAATAAGATTTTGTGGCAAAATGACTTTTTGGCTGCTAAGCACAATGAAGATAATCGCCTCCTCTAGATTAGACCAGAACCTCAGAGGGAAGCCACTTTTATCACATAATATTATGAGTTCTTAAAACAACCAGGGGTGACTGAACATGTTCAATAGCTACAGTCAGAAGTGCTCCAAGATTGTCAACACATCATCAGTTCCATAGATATTCCTGCCCTCCAGGCTAATAACCTGTTTTGGCAGCAATCCATGGAGAAGAGACAAGAGCACAATCCTTTTGGTCCTGCCAACCTAGAAGTAGCAATTTCCAGGATACCCAGCTACATCCAGTGTGTTAGACATTGTGCTGAAAATTGGATAGGGTACCAGTTTTATTTCCCCATCCTCTGGTTGCCAATAGAAAGGTATCAAGTCAGCTATAAGCTGCTTAAGAAGGTAGAAACAATAGCATGGCAAAGATTACAGCAGGTCTAGGGGTTCAGAACGCCAACGGACAATACCTCCCAAAGTTACTGCTTGAGTAACTTACATGCTCAGAGTCGGTATTCAGACTTTGATTCAGAGTGAGTTGCCTGAGGACATGCAACACCTTGAGTTGGGGGGGGATGTTAGGACCACACAATGTACCTTTTTTCCTATACTTTTTGCCACTATTATACCCTTGATCACCTGTATTTAGACTCATACTATCACTTCATCTGATCATTCCAAAGGTATACAACATCCCTTCTCATTACTATACGTTTAATCTGTTTTGCATAATATTTTACATTACTTTCGGACTTAACCATTGATTAGACTGCAGATTAGCATTTGAGCCCCATTGCTGAAACACAGAACTATCACACAAGTCCAAGGTCGCTGTTGCTAAAACACAAGAGGCTATACAGTCCGAGGTCGCTATTGCTGAAACACAGAACTATCACACAGTCCGGAGTCGCAGATGCTGAAACACATAGCTGTTACACAGTCCAGAGCTACAAATGTTGAAACATAGAGGAGACTGCCAGAACCAACGATGCTGAAACACAAAGGAAGCCATTACAGTCAGTGGTCAACAAGCACCAAAGCCGACACAGTCAAGAGCGCAATTCACGTGGCTGAAACAACCCGTGAATTGCGATGCCCAAACAACATCGGCAGCTACGAGAAGAAGCTGTTACTCCAGTCGAAACAACAATATCTCATCCAGCTCCTGTAATAGCAATTCTGTTGCGTGAGACTAGGACATCTTGCTCTGGTTTAGAAAGAAGATCCGACTAAAGATAGGACTCAGATATACATTGTAATTTTTGATATATTGTATCGAAGGGGTTCCCTCTTTAAATAGGGGGAATTCTTCATTCGAAGAATCCAAGTTTTATGTATTGAAAGCTTCAGAGAGAGAGAGGCGTGTACTTCATTGTCAGACTGTAACATGATATTTTGATAGATGAATAAAAGACTGCTTTGAGTATCTTCCTCTAGCTTTCTCGTTCCAGGGGAATCTTGTGAGAAGGGAGGGCCCACCTTATTCACAAGATTCACCCGTTAATTATAGAGTGTGTTAGTATAATCTATGTTTATGTGTGATTAACTTTCATATGCTGAAACACTACTTCTAATGAATTCCGCTTTGCTGAAACACTACTGAACTCTGTCTTAGTTTATGGAATGAATTTCGTAATTCTTTTTAGTAGCAATGTTGTGTGATGATTTTATGAGGCTAGCCAAAGATTGGGTTAAGGGTTCCTTCTCAGAAAGGAAGGAATTAGAACATCCTATTCTCTGTATATTTTGATTACTTATACAAGTGTGCTAGCCAGAGATTGGGTTAAGGGTTTCTGCTCAAAAAGGAAGGAATCAGAACATCCTGTTCTCTGTAGATTTTGATTACTTCTGCAAGTGTGCTAGCCAGAGATTGGGTTAAGGGTTCCTGCTCAGAAAGGAAGGAATCAGAACACCCTGTTCTCTGTAGATTTTGATTAATTCTGCAAGTGTGCTAGCTAGAGATTGGGTCAAGGGTTCCTAATCAGAAAGGAAGGAATCAGAATATCCTGTTCTCTGTAGATTTTGATTACTTTTTCAAGTGTGCTAGCCAGAAATTGGGTTAAGGGTTCCTGCTCAGAAAGGAAGGAATTAGAACATCCTATTCTCTATAGATCTCAATTATTTTTCACAAGTGTGCTAATCAGAAATAGGGTTAAAAGTTCCTGCTTAGAAAGGAAGGAATTAGATGGCCTTGTTCTCTGTTAGATAGAGTTAATTTCTCTTGCATTACTGTTTTCATGAAGGAGTGTTAATCAGAATTAAGGTACTGAAGTTTTTGTTGAGAGTAAGGGTCCTGTTCTCTGGTTGCAGAACAACTGTTCTTTCCTGTTGCAAGTATTATTTTAATGTAATCCAGGATTCCTTAGATTAATCTTTAAAATCTACAATAGGTAGGTTGCTTTCCTATGATTTGATCCAGAACTTCAGTTCATTCAAGCAAGTGTAATTAGTATAGTTTCTTTTACTACAACTTTAAGTTGCTTTTGGAATTGAGCATATATAGTGCGTGGTTATCTTTGAAATAACAGACTTCCCTGGGTTGATAATTTATGTATCACTTGGTTGTTTGAAATTAATTGAGCAATTATAGTGACCAACAACTACAATGATTTCTCACTGCAACCCTATGAAACACATTCTTACACGTCAATTGCTAGGGGGGAAATACTCTAAATGGATTGTTATTCTCCAAGAGTTTGACTTGGAATTCAAACGTGCCAAGTCTAAGAAGTCCTTAGTGTTTGCTGAGTTGATATGCGATTTTCCCCATTCTGAAATGAAAAATGTAGCAGCTGATTCATTACCCGATGAATCTCTTTTCCTTATTAGCACTGATGATCTTTGGTATGGTGATATCATTATATATCTCCAAACCCAGACTTTCTGTCCAACTTTGTCTAGTACTGAGCGACGTCGCATATGCTATCAATCCCGTCAATACATTATCCTCGGGGATACTCTTTATCGTCGGGGTATTGACTCTTTTTTTCGACGTTGTCTAATGTTCGACAAAGCTGAGAAAGCTCTGAATGATTGCCATTCTGGAGCTTGTGGTGGTCATATGTCTGGGTATGCTACTACCCAGAATATCTTACGAGCTGGGTATTTTTGGCCTTCATTATTTAACGACTGCATAATCTCCATTCAAAAATACCATGCTTGCTAGACCTATAATAACAAGATACGGTCACATCCTGCTCCTCTTCACCCTATGGTCTCAATTGGTCCCTTTGCGAAATGGGGAATCGATTTCATGACATGTCACCCTCACTTGGTTGGGGGGCATGGTTACATTATTGTATTCGTCGATTACTTTACAAAATGGGCTGAGGCGATGCCGACATTTGACAACACTGGAAAGACCACAACATTATTCATTTTTAATCACGTAATAGCTCGTTTTGGTGTTCCCCAAGCTATCGTCACTGATCACGGTAACCACTTCATAAACTTTATGATGTCCGAACTTACTGAAAAGTTGGGTCTTCTCCATGATAACTCAATGCCCTATTACCCACAAGCCAATGGTCAAGTCGAAGTGATTAACAAAGTTCTCATAACTATGCTCCGACGAATGATAGGGATTCATAAAACAAGTTGGCACACAATGTTGTTTTCGGCATTGTGGGCGTACCAGACATCCGTCAAGTCCTCTACTAGGTTTACACCTTTCCAATTAGTCTATGGTGTGGAAGCTATTCTCCCGATTGAATGCAAGATACCCTCTTTAAAAATAGCTGTTGAGCTCCTACCAAACACTTCTGCTGAAGAAGAACGTCTATTGTTTCTTATGCGATTAGATGAAACTCGACGCAATGCCACCCTAGTCATAGAAGCTCAGAAAAAGTGTGTCAAGGTCCAATACGACAAACATGTCAAGCCTCGCGTTTTCTTTGAAGGTGATCTTGTTCTTATCTATGAACAAGATCGAGATATGTTAGGAGCTGGGAAATTCAAAGCCATGTGGTGAGGTCCTTATATCGTTCAACGAGTTTTGGAAAAAGGAGCTTATGATTTAGTAGATTACGATGGTATCCCTTTGAGTGAACCTAGGAATGGGTTGTACTTGAAGAAGTACTATGCATAAAATCATCTATGCATGAGTACTTGTATTTTTATTGTATCATACTTCTTGTGTGTTACTATAGCTTGCTTTTGTCGTTATCTGGTCTCTACCCTTATGTAACATTGTGTTTGATTTTCAGATGTCGGAGTCTTCACTACCCTATATTGGCTTTGCTGATGGCGCTAGCCGTAGTACTCAGAACCTTGCTTCTGCTACATGGGCAATTTATGCCCCTACAAATGAACTTGTCTCCTTACGAGGTGTGTGTCTCGGCTGTGCGACCAACAACGTTGCAGAGTATGGTGTCGTTATTGAATTATTAATTGATGCTATCTCACTCGGAATCCGTCATTTGGTTGTGTGACTTGATTTGCAACTTGTAGTACTACAGTTAAGTAATGTCTATACTATTCGAAGTCCTATTTTTTTATGAGTGTATATGCAAATTCGCCTCTTGGAACATTATTTTTATTATATTGAATATCAACATATTCCTAGATGTCTAAATACATTAACATATGCACTGGCTAACTATGTATTAGACAGACATTTGAATCATTTATAAATCAATCACATCAATGTTCAACACATGATAAATCGGTAGAATCCATCTGTATATATAACGATCAATAGATTTTTTTACAAAATGTTTTGTCCGAAGACCAAAATATCAAAATCTAAAGATCATAGCTTCTACAAAGTGACTTCATGGATGACGTTCATGGTAACACACGACTGCCCAGGCAACTCTATAGAGCAGTCGACTCATGGACCCTGACACTCCTACTGTATGACGTTGATCATGTCATGGAACCTCTTCAAGAGGCATGTCTGTAGTATCTGCAGTCAAGCCCTCTAGGTTTTGTTCTACTCCTTGATAATCCTCGACATATTGTGGCGCTGGTGCTACCTCTCCTCACCACTGAATGGGAGAAGTACTAGGAGGTCGGTAAGGTCCAACATCTGTGTCATAAAAAATGAATTTTGTATTTAGTCTTTGGACAAACATATAAAAAACATTTGAATATGATAAAAATTCACAAAAACATTTAAAAAGAAAAAAAATGTGTGTACTTCTTACCAAGTTCCCCCCACTGAGCATCCTCTGGCAGTACTAAGTCCAGATCTCCTCAAAAATTCAACCCGACATAAGCATAATCGTCAACCATCAACATCTGTGGTTGAAGCCAGTCAAAGAAAGTATCATCATACTTGATGATCGGTCCAGCTACGTGCCAGGCCATGAGCCGACACCATCTCAGTATCCTTGGATCCCTGGGAGCCAGTAAATTCCACTCAACCTGCAGACTCAGTAATGGAACTCTCTCAAGGAAGAAGGACACTAACAAAGATCCGTACCCGAATTTCTTTAGGTCATCTTGTCTACATTTGGTCAAATGATTTTTTATACTACGAAGCACATCATCTGCCCAGTTAAAAACCCAAGGTTCAGTACACTCTATAGCATACTGGAAGTAACTCTGTAGCGCCATGTGAGAAGCGGAGCTCCCCGCCATCTGAGCTATGGTAAATAATATAGTACAGAGGGTCAATTCCTTAACCCCCCAAATAACTACTTTTCCTTTCTTCCTCTCTGTCTCAGGAACACAGTGTAAGCGACAGTACTCACTCATGGGCAGCCCACCACCTCTGCTACCAGTCAGGCTCACGTGGTACCCATGTCATGATAGTCCAGTCAAAAAGTAAATGTCCTCAATATCTAAGGATAGTGTGTGGACCCCCACATGAAATACCTGCTGATCGGGATCCCACATATGCACCAAGTACTCTAATAACCTGACTTGGGCCCTCATGCCTAGGATACAAAAGTACTTCAGAAGGCCACAATTTCTCAAAGCAGCAATAGTGGGTGGATGATTTCTGGCAATAGCATTGTCTTCTTCGTGCTCCCTTTCACACCATTCAAGAACCATTTTGATGGCCAATTACTTACATAAGAAGCACAAAAAGAGGATTAGCAACTCTATTCATGAATTAGTTCTTTTTTATTGAGTAAATTCTTAAAAAACTTTTGTTCTTTGCGGTTCTCGCAGGTGCCCTTTGGGCACAGTGCAAGAACCTCACATGCTGCTGTGGGCTCACCTGCGAGAATCACCCATTCTCGCAAGTCCCGTGTATCCCACCTGTGAGAATGGCTGAGCGCAAGTAGGGCTCATAAAATCAACTCAAAAAATGAATTTTAACCAATAAAAATGCAAAATTAAACTATGAAAGAGTAGAAGACAAAGAGCCTACCTCATTTTCACTGATGGCTTGCCAAATGGACGTTCGTAAATCCCGCAATCTAATGCCAAACTTCAAGGGTAAAAGAGGGGTTTTTGAGTTCAAATAGTGCAAAAAGTGAAAATGATATGGTAAAAAGAGTTTTACTCCTTTATATTTACTTTTACCATGTTATTTGGTTTTTTATGATTATTTATCTATTCAACCCTAATCCCTAATGTCCTTTTGAGTGTAACTTTTGCAGGCATAATGACTTTGATGGTCATGTACCGGGATGCAGACATAATTTTTCTTTTTCTATTGCATGTTTTGATTGTTTTTTATGGTTTTTGTATAAAACCTCGAGCGTGGTCTTTGTCCGTTCTCACACTCGAAAATACATGAGAACGCAATTGAGCATACTTTTATCACTTATTCGGGCTCAACAAGGTTATACGAAAAAGGAACCCCCCTGGAGTCCTCTTTAAGCTCTTTTCAGACTCTCTAAACATGAAAAGATAGCCGAGCGACCTTGCTATTTTCACGCTCGATAAAGTATTTGAAGAAAGTGTCTAGTGAGTGATAATTTATCTCTTTTTTCGATCTCATCCAGACTATTTTACAAAAAAGGAACTGAGAGAGTTCTCTTTTAAGTGTTTTTCCAAACTCTATAATCATGAAAAACCTTCGAGTTTTCTATCTTTGGACTCGTTAAACAAACATCGACAGACCCGTAATGGGACCAAACCACTCCTTCTTAGGGTTCGTTAAACATAGTCCGAAGGACTTATTCGAAGGATAAGCTTATATCAACAAGCATATGTTATCCTCCTCAAGCTTGCGTAAAAATAAAGAGGTACTCGCCAGAAATGGTGGGGGAAAATTTGGGAAAGGGATATGTTTTCATCTTCGTATTGATTGGCAGTAAGTGTTGCTCTTGAACATGACACCTCCTATTCATCATTTGAAGCTAGTTTGGGAAATCCATTTGTCTCTCATTCGATTTGCTACAAGGTCATTCCCTGTGTCGTCTTTGAGTCAATGCTGCCAAATCATTGGTTGTGTCGTTCATATGTTCAAGAGAAGTCCATCTGAAACCTATATTGAGTCGGCCATCTGTAGTTGTCCATTCTCTCCATGTCAGCCTTCCCGGTGTCCAGTCCAACTCACATCATACTCTGTTTCACCTTCAAAACCTGTTACTCATTTTGTGTCATTGATAGGGGATACATCAAGGCCCTCCTGTGACGAGTTTTGTTCCATTGACTTCAACTCATTATCCAGAATCAAGACTTAGAAATTCTTTGGTACCTTGGAGCTTTCATGCCTCAATGGTAGGTCTCCTCGCTTTCGACAGTGGGTTTACATCATTGACCCCTGATCGAAAGATTCCATCGGATGTTTGACTTCAACTCATTCATTCACACTCGATGGATTGNGTTTACATCATTGACCCCTGATCGAAAGATTCCATTGGATGTTTGACTTCAACTCATTCATTCACACTCGATGGATTGTACTAGAGTACCTTGGAAGTCATTGACATCAATGGTGATTTCCCTTGCACTTGTTAATGATTTCACCAATGACCAGTAATCAAGTGGTTTCTTCCATGTTTGACTTCAACACATGTAATCACATGGTTAGATTCGTACTGTAGGTGATGAGATTGTAGACCCTGGATATCATCTCTTTGTCTAGGTTGCGATGATGAATGTATAATATGTGACACATTGATCCATTGTGAATGGCTCGTGGCTAAGTCGTCTCAATTTGAATTTTTTTGCATAGATCCATAGTGTATTCCTGGTGGCTATGCTATATTTTGACAGCATGGATCCATAGTGTATGATTGGTGGCCATGACCCATGTCTACAATTGTCATCCGTCTATGATCTGAGTATGGGAATTCCTACCTCAGAATTGGTATATATGATATTCTGCAGATGCTTGGTTGTTTGCAGGTTTCCGATTAGGTGTGCTCCTGGTTTCCGACACACACATGCAGCTTACAAAGTCTTTCGGCTGTCACCAATTCCAACCTCATACTTTGGTGGGCATTCTGTTGCCCATGATTTTGGTCATCATGATGGTGTATTAATTATGGTGTACTCAGGCTCTTCATAAGAACTTTCTCCTAAGAAAAGCTACTTTCATCTCTTCCCAGAAAACTCACTTTTGAAGAAGGTTCGCAGGCTGCTAATATATTAGGGTGCGAGAATGACCCATTCTCGCAGTCTACCTTAAGCTAGGGTGTGAACTTCTCGCACTGTTTTGAATAGCTAGGGCGCGAACGCATCCTAAAGCATGGAAAGAGATGAATTCTGGATGGTTCTAGAAGGGAATCTTCTAGAAGAATGGGTTGGCATTCAAATGGTTATCCTTGTACTAGATTCCCTGATATTGTGGGATCATTCTTATCCAAGTAATTGTCTCATTCTCTCCTATATATTGAGGGAATTCTCATGGAAAATGTTAAGCAAGATTCATTGGAGAATTGGTGAAAGAATTGTGTGAAGGACTTAGCTTGAACAACAGCTTGGAGACTCTAGCAAGTCTATCAAGAGGATTTGATCTTCTTCATGCAAGGATTGAGCAAGTGTGTGTGTTGGAGCCAAGAGCCATCGAAAGGAAGCTTGCGACATCAAGGCTATCAGGTTGTAATATTTACTTTCAATTAATATGATACAGTGTCATGTCCCTTTCCCATAAAGCTATTCTCACTTTATTGTGTAATTCCTTGATCATACACATAAGTTGACAGTTGAATATATTTTTCTATATTCACTTTGGTTGGTTTGTGTTGTCTTTGTTTTGACCTCACAAGAGCACTAGAGCGAAGTGGGAGAAACAGAGACCCTAGGAAGCGATACTAAGGTATGTTACTTATTCCTTCCTACTAGCTAATTCAATGGTCAAAACGTAGGGAAAGAGTCATGTCCTGTCCTGTTTTGTTCTAGATCCAGATGAATCTAGAGAGATCTGTTAGTGTCCGCACCTACCGATTAGTCCGATAACACCAGGCGTACCAAAAAGAGACCTGAAAGGGTTCATTAATATGGGTTGTGTATCAACCATAGGTTAGATAGGAGTGAGGATGGGAACCTCCGACACTACAATCGTCGCGACTGAAGGAGTCGAAGGAAACCCATTAACTATAATAGGTACATAGGAGTCGAGGGGCTCCCTGTGTCGTTTAGACTCATCTCAAGACTCATAATTGTATACTCAAAATTTTGGTAGGTGGATATATGTGTACCACGTTTAGTAACTTTACACCTTTTAGAAGGAAAAGACTCAAGATGCAGTGGTAAATTTAACAAATGGCAAGACCTACGAGGAAGCTAGTATGGCTCCATGATGAATCAAGACTCGAGATATAAAACCAAATCCCAGGGCCAACTAACAATCAGAGAGCACACCAAAATAAACAAAAAGGCCAAATGCACACAAACAGAATATAGTAGCTGAAAAGGGGCCTCCCCTCCCTCACTAGAGTAGGTATGCCTTGCTCAAGAGGGGCCTAAGACTCCCTTCAAAATATTGGAGGTATCAGAATCAGTTATAAGGGTCCTCATGGGCTTAACATTGCAGTTGGTCAGATCCCCCCAAAGAGGTAATCCTCCATAAAGTTTGTGTGTTGTCTGACCTTTATTTGACTCAGGGTATTTTCATAATAACCCCTGCAAGTGACCTATGTGGATACCCATGTCAAGCAAGTAGAGCCACCATGATGCAACCAATGCACAGGAAAACACTCGTAAGTTAGGTTCACCGTATGGGCAGGGTAACAAAGCCTGAAATATTGCAATCACCACCTCTCATGGAGGTAAAGGTACTATCAATACCCCCAAATACAAATAATTCCACAGAAATATCTCTAATGCTAAGAAGGTATTAGAGGGCTATCTCTACAACCAACTTCGTGCGACCTCATGCTTAACTCCAGTGTGAGCAGAGTGTCATAACACCACTAATTACACAATGGATTTCACCACTCCCCGGTCATACACATATGTTTAGTTTAATAGCCTTGGAGAAGTTTATTCACAAAATCCTATTCCAAGGCCCTATGTCCTATGCTTGTTTGTGTACTCTGAAAAATAAAACAGTTTATAATCAATTTTAATTAATCAACGTTACTTTTAATGGCTTTGTTTACTCACGAGATGTGGTCGTGAAATTGATGATATTATGACTCAACATAAAGAAATTAACATAAACATAGTGCTAAGTCCTAATCTTAAATTCTCAAAAGATGGTAAGATTTTGAAATGCAACTTTGAATGTAATTCTACAATTTCAATAAGATACAATCTTCCTCATATGTCAAGATCAATACTAAATAACCAAAAGAGAAAATTCCATAATGAAAAATGAGCAATTTGTTTTTTTTTATTTTCGATATAAAGAAATGAAAATGCAAGGACTGAATAACAACTTGATATACAAACCCTACTACAAGCAAAAAGAGGCAAGCCAAGCATGATACCAAGAAGCAAACACTCAGACCAAGATGCAAGGACAACCAATGAAAAAGATGATAAGAAAGAATACCGCCCAAAAATCCAACAATAAGAAGGTTTCCTATCACTCTGTAAGCACTCAACAGTTAGAACAGAGGCCCAAGAAGACTAATCAATCAACCCAAATCACCTAGCAAACACCAAACTTAGCCAGTAAGCAAAAAAGTTGATGTACACGACTGTTTGAGAAAAACTCGCATATGTACGTGCCCTATAGAAGGACAACTCGTGTATGTACGCGTCTGTCAAGGGAAAACCCATGTATATGTAGTAAAACACTGCGAGGGAAAGGATTAAGCCAAGAAAATCAGATGCAAAGTGGAAATAGGCTGTCAAGCAATCAAGCGACAAGGAAACTCAGGATAACAAAGGGCGATTCAAGGGGAAAATGTTAAGTACCAATACTAGATCTGAAGATATAATCACCACAAATACTGCATACACAATAGATCCACAAAGCAAGATAGAAGAAACCACACTTTATTATTACCAAACCCTTGAGGTAGGGCAACACCATACAATGGATCCTATTATGGAAGAGATCCTCTCCTGTTCACTTGCCTCTTCGAGGGGGCATCCTCCTATTGAGCTACCGCTCCAAATACAATACTTCTCTTCATATCTCATTACATTGCTTGAACCCCTTT
>JASDQU010213517.1:0-17825 GCA_032191745.1 Picea mariana
ATAAAGAAGTAATTCGTACCTTTTGTGTATGTGGCACATTATGGAGATCAAAGAATTGCTCCATCTGAAGTATCCATGTGATTGGGTCCTTGCCATCAAACTTCCTCATATCAATCTTAGGAATGTGGTTGGTCTTCAAACCAAAGTTGGAGTTTCTCCATTCTTGATTCACCTTTATTGTGTCCTCATCATGAATTTCATGGGATGCATTTTCACTTTCAGGTGTCTTCTCTATTACGAAATTTTTCAATACTTCCATGATCTCCCCTTTTAAACCATCCATCTTAGTATCCAACTTAGCTTCCATTGAATCCATCTTATTTTATAGTTCATTTATGTCCCTACGCATTTCTTCACCTTAATCAAGAGTTCAAGTACGATTTTTTGGAGGCTTATTTGGTGTAGAAGTTCCCTTTTTTGATGGCATGCTGGCCAAGTATCACTTTTGAACCTTGATTTTGAGGTGGGTCTTCTAGACAGTATTTCTTTTGTTATATATCCCAAGTTTCAGCCCTTCTGGGTGTGAAACGTTCTTTTATGTAGTTCTCTGATATTTCTTGTCTGCAATGCCATAGGTCTGATCAAAATTGGATGTGCCAAGTGGAATTTACGGTAACTTCCACGCAACTTGTCGATTTTTGGCCTTTCCAGGAGATCTCACTTGTATAGCATGCCCCGCACAAAATAACTGATATAAAAGTATGAAACTCATACCATATATACTAAAGATTGTCCACGATCCAATGAAATGATTCCCACTCAATTTGGATACTCTAGGAAGAATTTATTATTGTTTTACCTGGAACACCTTCTTGAGACTAGTCAATATGACTAGTCAAATACCCTATCTTACACAGGGTTTATCTACAAATTTAAGATGACCCAGATGATGAAATATTTACCACAGATACCTTACTAATTTCTATAAATAGCCTCTAGATTTTAGGGTCTGAAACATTACAGAAAATATTTTACAGAGAAAATTCCGTAATGACTCAGTTCAGGATGATTCCAGAACCCTATCTTGTACAGGATGTATCTCTGAACATATAAGGCCCCAAGAGATGAATTTGGAACCCAACGTACCTTGATTCATCTACTAAATATCTACCAAGCCATTCCTTCTGAAACATTGTAGAAAACAAGTTATAGAAAAAATGCCAAGGTGTCTCAGATGTAGCAACGAAACCCCAAGACCTTGAGCTCTGATACCATATGTTAAGAACCAAATATCAATATAGCATAGAAAAACCTCAGAAAAAGTACTCAACACCTTGAAAAAAAGATAATTTTAGATAATAATCCTCTTTAAGGGGGCAACCTCCTTTTACCCCACTTAAATGTTCAAGTACAAGATGATTCAAAATGAAAATGTCTCCTTGATATATATAGGAGACTAGGAGGTATAATTACAACTAATGTCCTAAAGACGACATAAATAAAATAACATTACTAATATAATATGCCCCAATTAAGGGGTAATGATCCAATATTAGGGCTTAACATCTTTCTTCTCCCATTATTTTCTGAATTAGATTCTCAATCAGGTTTCGGCTTTTTTTCTTTGATCTCGGCCACCAATGATTTTTTTGAGGGACATTCATCAATGTTGTGCTAGGAGATTTTGTGGAAATCACACCACTTTCTAGTGTCCTTATTTGTCTTCATGTGACCCTTTTTTCCTATGTCTTGGACTGGTTTTCGGGAGGTTGTTTGTTAGGTTCATCTTTATCATACTTTGGTTGTTGCAGATTTGTAGAGCCAAAATCTCGTTTGTTCGAGTGCCTAAATTTATGCTCAATTTTGATAGCATATTGATAGGTAGATCTGAGTGATGAGATGTCCAGGAAATCCATTTCAGTTTGGATGTACCTATGCAGAGCGCCGCAGTATTTTAGAACCATATGTCACTCATATTCTTTGATACCCAGCTTGGTGCACAAGGTATGGAAATTATTTGTGGCCTCTGACATTGTTTGGCCCCTCTCTTTCCATAGTGTGGTATATCTAATGTATTGGTCGTCATAATTACCAATAGGGTAATATTGTTCCTTGACCACATCCACAAAAAAATCCCAAGTGGGCTCGGCCCCATATATTCCAAAATCCTCTTTGGAACTTTGCTCCCAATAAGTTTCCCACCAATTTTTGACATGGGGGAGAGACTTAAGGAGTGTGAAGATGATCTTTTCCCTGTCAATAAATTTATGAATAGAGAAATAACCTTGTAGCAGATTTAACCAATTTTCTAGGGCATTCGCATTTATCTGACCTTTAAATACGGGAGTATCAAAATTGACTTGTACCTTTAAAGGAGAGGCGCTTCCAAAGTGGCTTCTTGATGAAGACTTTTATGTTTTTATTGGAAAGCGTTGAAGGGTGTCGGAAAAATTCTCCATCATTTCATCCCTCTATCACATGAGAGCTTGCTCAAGAAACAAAATGATAGAATCTTCTTCTCCGTCGTTTTTATTTTATTTCGCCATGGAGGGTTTCTTGGGTGTGCGAGAGAGATTATCCTCAAGAGATACAAGCTCAAGACCCAACTTTCTATACTCGGACCTCGTCAGGGACATGCACTGAAAAACAATAAAGAGCAACCTTCTATGATACCACTGATCCAGATTATTTTGAGCACAAAATGAGAGCAAAGATATAACATAGAAATATATAGAGATATTTCAAGAGATATAATAATATAATAGAGATATATTGGATATATAATAGATGCACAGATATACAGTAATACACAATTTCTATTAATGAGCGAAATGTACAAAATTGGGGAAATACAGAGTGAAGACTCACTAGAATGGTGGCAGCTTATCTCTGAGAAGAGATGTGACAGCTACTCACATTTGCAAGAATATGATCATTACAATGAGGCTCCAAAGTCCTTTTTTTAACATAAAGAAAATAAAAAACCCTAACCCCGAAAGATGAAAATCCAACAGTTTTGTGGACCCCGTTTTGGGTAGTTTGGTGTATCAACTTCTCGGGGGTGTAACTTTGGCATACAATCTTCGTTTGGGGTGCACGATAGCTCATTGGAAAGTTATTAACGAGGAGATTCATTTTGAGGGCTCAATGAAAGCCTTAGACTATAATTAAGCTACCCAATCATGAAAAAAATCCATTTAATCCCTCAAAATGGCCCCAGACGTTTAGGAACCAAAAAACTACTAAAAATAGTAAGTTGCCAACAAACTATTTTGAGCTAGTTGGAATAGGTGGGTGGCCACCAATATCCACCTAGATCAGTCATAGAATTAGGGAGTTGGACCTTCCTTCAGGTTGGAATCTAAGAACTAGGTGGTTGTAGCCACCTTCTAGTTGTAGCCGAAGAACCCAGGGGGTTGTAGCCTCCTTCTAGTTGGAGCCAGAGAATTAGGGAGTTGGAGATTCCTTCAGTTTGGAGCCTGAGAAACTAGGGCATTGGAGCCTCCTTCCATTTGGATCTGGAGAATTGGAAGTTGGTGCTTCCTTGAATGTAATTCTTTGACATGTAAGAAAACCATTCCATGGTTTTCTCCCACATTAGATTTACACGTAAATATTGGTGTACTATGTATTGTGTGGATGTGTTTATTATTGTTTATTATGAACTTATGGATGTTAATGTTTATGATATAATAATATATTGATGATGAACTCATGAACATGGTTGAATAAGTTAAAAGAATATAAATTGTGATTAAAAGTGGTATAAATTGCACATTACTAATTCAACCCCCTCTGAGTAATCAAAAAATCGGTATCAGAGAAGGTTACTTCAAGGAAATAATTTAACCAATGGAAGATAGATAATGGATTACAGTATGAATGGAGCACCAATGTTCAATGGTCATAAGGGTATGAAGTATGAATTGCAGAGTTGCAGGATGAAGGTGTTTTTACAGGAACATGGATATGATGTTTGGCACTCAGTTGTTACAGTATACAATGCTACAAAGAAAAAAAAATGCATCCAAGAAGGAATTGAAAAGGAACAACAAAATAGCATTGGATTTTTTCTTGGAAGGATTACCTGATTTAGTAAAGGACAAAGTGGAACAGTGTTCATCAGCTAAAGAATTTTGGGATAAGCTACATAATATCTATTTTTCTCTCGTAACAGAGTCAAAGATTGCTAAATAAGATGCAAGTAAAGAACAAGAGGTAAGATGTTCATTATGTCAGATAGATCCATAAGAAAAAGAGTGCAAAGTCAACAGAAGTGTGTATTTTTTCTTCAATTGTGAAGAAGTAGCACATCTTGAAATTGAATGCGCTTATTTGAAGATTGAAAGTGATGAGATAGAAAATCCTAATGAAATAGAAGACAATATTGATATTGGAAAGGAAACGAATAATGAATCACAATTCATTCATCAAGAAAGAGAACTTGAAGATGAAATAATCACATTGAAGATCCAACTTAAAGAAGCAAAGCGAATAGAAGAAGTCATGAGAAGTTAGATAATAAAGAAAGAAGAATAAGTTGAGAAGCTTGAAGAAGAAGTTGTCACACTAAGAGTCAAAGTTGTCAAGATGAGTAAGAATGTTGAAAAGATAGAAACATACACACCAGCAATAGAGAATGAAGAGAAGCATTTCAAGTTACCAGAAAATAAGAATGAAGAAAAGAGCAACAGCTATACAAAAGTACTTGAAGGAAGGAAACATGGTCAACTAGAATCTAAGAAAATTGATAAAGATGTATCTTCAATAAGACCCTCCACATTCAAGCCTCAAAGAAGCTTCAATCATGATTAGCTAAGGAAAGAATTCAAATGGACTACACCATTCACTCACAGGTATGTAAATTTCTTTTATGGTCATTTTTTTTATTGTACTAACTTTAGACATAAGGTTGTAGATTGCAGAGTTTATGGAAGAAATGTTCATGCAAGAAATACTTATGTGGCCCCACGTAGCATTGATTTTTACAAATGTCATAACTATGGACACATAGCTCGTGAATGTAGAAGCATGATCAATACTTCCATAAAGAAAAAATTGATATCAGATATAAGAAAGTATGGAAAAGAAGACAAGAATAACATGTGAATAAAGACCATGTCCCAGAAATTGCAAGATTGGCAATAATACGAGATGAAGACAAATCTATAGAGAAAAATGAATATGTTTGATATAGAAAGGTTTAGAGAATAAATGAAAGAAAAGAAGGACGGGTGAATCAGAAACAAGTTCCAGAGATCGCAGGATTTGCAGTAGTGCGAGAAAGAAAAGAAGAGCAGGTAAATAAGGAACAGGTTCAAGAGATTGTACTTTCAAGAATTATAGAGTGAGATCAATCCATAGGCAGAAAGGGAAAAGTCAAATTTCAAAGGGATGATGAATCTACATATGAAGAGGAAGATGAATCTGCATCAGAGAGAGTATTTTTCTGAGCCATCCATATTGGAGACTTGCAGTAAATATGAATGTTGAACAAAGGGAGTGTATGCAGTAGCTCTACATATCAAATATTTATCCTTCGAGCAGTATAAATTGTTTCAGATTGATGTTATAGAGTTAGAGAAGACCAGTGGACACATTTTAAATTTGATGATCAGTTTCAGTAATGAAGACTTCATGATAGTAAAGTGACAGATGGGTCATCATTCTAGACAATTGAGTACCAGATTCTTGGACAATATGGACATAGACGGATTAACAGGTTTGGAAAAACATATGGAAATCAATGAGAGCATGGATTCATAGATTGGTTTAGAGAGTGGTTCATAGATTGATTCAGAAACTAGTTTAGATAATGTTGGATGATTGTTTGAATTCTTAATCTTAAATGATTTTTATATATGTTAGTTTATTTACATGAGGAAGAACCAATGGAAAATAACTCCAAAAGGAAGTGGGTATGGGAATACCTACAATGATTTACACAACAACATGCAAAGAATTCATCAGAGAGAGATATCCAAAAAGGAATATCAGTAGCATACATACAGGGAGACACACCCATAGGGGGAGCTATTCTTTTAACCAGGATTGGTTAGAGAAGGTACAATGTCAAATCAACAGGGGGAGTTAATCCTTTGTCAAATGGAAAGATAGAGAGAATAATCAGAGGCGTGAAGACAGGGGGAGCAGCCCCAAGGAGAGTTCAGTAAGGGGGAGAAGTCCCAAAGGGAGATATCATTTTCCATTGATGTTAAAGAGGGAGAGATATAAACATTGATGAGGATCAATGATCACAGGGAGAATGAGCATGATTATTTTCATGACTAAGCATTGCCATCAATGCCCAAGGGGAACATTGTTGGACAATTGGTTAAGATTGATGGAAAGTTGGTTTTCATTGATGTCAACCCTTGGAGAGTGATATTGTAGATTGATGTCAACCCTTAGAAATTGATGTCAACCCTTGAGTATGTCTGGTATCACATTTCGGTATCCACATAGGTCTGGTTAAGGAACTTGAGTTTGTTTTAGGAATTAAGACATGAAGATCATTGATTTTACAAGTGAGACTATTTTGGATGGACAGTACATGTCATGTCATTTTGGTGATATGTGGTACGTCACATAACTCCTCACGGTTAGGGAGTTATGGCTTTGTGAAGTTGGAGAACCATTTTGAGTTATCTAGAAGCCCCTAGAAGGTCAAAGAAGTCAATTATTCTAGAAGCTCCTAGAAAATGTTTACTAGTCAATTTGTTGTAACTAGGAGTTAATCATGGGTAAAGTTGTTGGAATAAGAAAATAATTAAAAATAAATTAGTTGCAACAAGAAGTGGTGAGTTTTCTAATTGTGGATAAAGTAGTTGCAAGTGAATTAGTTGAAAGTGGGTTATCCCTAAAAGAGGGAAGTTGGGTAAAATAGTTAGAAGATAACCCCTAAAGGAATCCACTTGGAGATTATAAATAAGATAGTGGGGGACTCCCATTATCATCTAATTTGAGAAAATTGAATATTTATTTTATGAATGGTCATTCAAAAGTATAATTGACAAATCTGAGGTTGCACGAAGCTGAGGAAGAGAAGAAAGTTTGACGGAAAATTTTTGGAGCTATAGAGTGAAAGAGTTTCTGAAAACCCCAATTATTGAGGTCCTTGTGGGCCAGCCCATAGGTTTCTAGTGAGGCACTCGCTTGATAGGTAGTGTGCAACAAGCAAGTCACTGGTAATGTTGGGAAAAAGGGATGGAGTAGGTTAGATAAGTTGAGTAAAGTATGGCCATCTGAGATCTAATGTTCCAGGTTAGTAACAGAGCTACAGGTATGATAATATGTTTGTTTTATGGTTGTATGATGATAATATATGGTTTATTTTTGGAGCATATTCTTGAGGCATAGCTTGGATGCATGGTTCAAACCCTAGTGTATGGATTAAAGTATTTATGTTAGGGTATTATTGTTGTAAGAAAACTCCTCTACAAACATGTGAATGTCCTCTTGGATCCTAGACCCCTATGACCAAGATAGAAAACTGATAGCATTGAACACTGACATTCCTTTAAATGTAGCTAAACTAGTAAAATGCAAAGAGGAAGAAAGCATGATGTATGTTTTTTTGAAGTTTGTCCTTGCTCAGTCTAGGATAAACTTGATCTTCAAGCCCTTTAATGAGTTATGCAATTCAATAGACAACAAATACAATGCATGTTTCCTATTCTACCAAGATTATTTTAAACTATATTTATCAAGAAGAAACAAGCCTATGAAAACATACACAAACTTGAAGGAAACAGGCCAAGCATATATATTAATGAGAACATAAAAAGGTACTTATAATCTGTAGATGCAGATGTAGCAGCCTCACCAATTCGTCCTTGTCCAACCCCTTGCTCGAAAGACCCACTATCATAATGAAAATACTTTTCATTGATATTATCCTCCTTTTCACCATGAGAATGCCTCCTTATATAGGCTTTGAGAGGCTCAACTACCTTAGTTATATTTGGAATAAGTTGAGGATATGACTCCATTAGTTTGTGGTATTTCCCTTAGATCCATCCCATAACTTGAATTTCAGCCAAACTAACTCGGATGCTTTCTAGATGTCCTTAGAGATAAGGGGGATTCCTCCCCAAGATTCTCTAAACATATTGGCACTCCCTTAAAGCTGAAAATAGAGCACTATAGTGCTCCCTGATAAGTGGACAAGGATCACTAGCACTCCCTGCATTTGAGTAGGGGAACACTGATCTCCAAAAATTTGTTTAAGATGATCATTCTTTAAGGAAAAATGTTTGTAAGATTTCAAAAATGATATCTTTTCCTCTTCTAACAAATCTTGTAGGGTGTACCAAGTGTTCTTATAATGTCGTCCGCAATGCAATACATGCGGGACGAAAATATGATGTTTTCGACCCTTGCGACAAAAGTGCGACACTTATGACAATGACAATGGGACATTATCGAAATGAGGAATTTTGACATGTAACAGATTTCCCCCCAAAGTGCAAGGTCAAAATATGGAAGATGATGACTGAAGTGCTTTGTAGATTTTCGAAGCAAGGGTATGGAGTCAAAGAACCTAGTAGAAGCTACAAACAACCATCAAACAAATGTTAACATATGTTCCAAACCCAAGGAAGGTATACCTATGCTTGAGTGATAAAGGACTTTAGGTATGTCCACCACCAAATACATTGTGGATCCATAATCATATTGAATAAGGGTATAGCTACCAAAGATACAATGTGGATCTATACCTCCACGATGTGAACTGATCGTAGCCACGAGAAATACACAGTGGATCTATGAGATGATAAACATAGCCATGGACCAATACAAAATGGATCTATGTGATAGTATATCAGTATGCTCAAAACATCTCCTACGGAGCCAGGGAAAGAAGATAAAAAAGTGAAAGCTCAAACCAGGGTCTTCATCCCAATCATGATGTAGTACGAATCTAACCATGTGAATAAGTGTTTTGATGTCGAACATGGTAGAAACAACTTGATTATCAGTCAATGAGGTAAACTGTTAACAAGTGTGAGGAAAATCATTAGTGATGTCAATGATTCCCAAGGTACTCTTAGTACAATACAGCGAATGTGAAAATGAGATGAAGTCTAACATTCATGGAATCACTCAATTAGAGGTCAATGATGTAAACCTATTGTGAGAGGCGAGGAGGCCTGCCATTGAGGCATGCAGGCCCCAAGGTACTAACTGGTTTCTAATTCAAATTCCCAGATGATGTGTTGAAGTCGACTGGAAAAGACTCATCGAAGGAGGGCCTTGATGTATCCCTCGTCAATGACATGAAACTAACATAGAGATGTAAGATGGTGAATCAAATGAGTATGGACTGACATGGGTATTGAAGCTGGAAATTTGTGATGGTTGACTCTCGAGGCATATACTTCCCTTGAACACTAAGGAACAACATAACTTAGTAGCATAAACATAACATGGACCAAAACATGATGCAGTGGATACTGTGACTTTCGTCAGGTGATCCAAAGGAGTAAAAAGTCCCAGGGGATTGGTTTAGTGCAGAGGTTCATCGGATTAAAATGTAGGTAGAAACAATGTGTCATGTTCAAGGGCGACTGCAAGAGTGACTTGTGACAATTCTAAAAAGTGGTTTAGCTTGCTTCCTTCAATTTTTCCCCCATCCAGATAGATGAGTACCTCTTTTTGTTTTTACGAGCTTGAGGAGGATAACACATGCTCGATATAACTCACCTTTGGTAAGTTCCTCTTCCTTTGTTTAACGAAATGAAAGAAGTAAGGGTTTGTCCCCATATGGGCCCTTCAATGTGTAGTTTAGCGAGTCCAGAGAAGGAAAACTCAGTGGTTTTTCATGTTTAGAGAGTCTGAAAAGAAATTAAAGGAGACTCCATGGGTTTCCTTTTTTGTGTAAACTTTATGAGTCAAAAAAAGAGATAAAAGTCTACTCAGTTGCATTCTCATGTTTTTGCGAGCATGAGAAAGAACAAATATTGTGCTCATCAGTGTTACAAGGTTTATCAAAAAAGATACTGCTTTGGGACCTGCAAATATAGACAATTATGCATCCAAGGTATTAGTGACTCCTCAAAAAATATTTAAAAACCCAAAAGAAACTTTATATTAGAAAAATTCAACCCTATAATAGTGAAATAGGGTTAGAAATTTCATTTACCATTTCATTTTCACCAATTTCTTCTAGCTTTGGTATTTTCAACCTAAGAGGGTGCTTTTCAAGTTGTGGGTACTTAAGCTGCAGTTGACCATTTTTGCATTTGTCTTGACCAGGTTGGTCACTTAACCATTCTATTCATTTGTCATGGTTTAGAATTGTATTTTAGGTAGTTTTTAGGCTGTTTTGGGCTCCTTAGGAAGCCCTAGGCGTCGAACTAGATCGGTGCTCCCTCAAAGGGGTGAGGGGAGCATCAATCATGTTTTCAGCACCCTGGTGCATGTGCCTAGGGAGCACTAGCACCCTGTGGATAAACTTAGGGGAGTGTCAATGCAGAACTGAAAAAAAAAATTGTTTATTTTTATGCTATAAATACCCAATTGTTTTCTATGAGGGATTGACTAAAAGATTTTAAATGTATGTTTTTACAGTTTACATGGATTAGAACCATGATCAAATGGAAATAATGTGAGCATGAGCTCGACGATATAGCCACATTGCAAAACCCTCAGACAAGGGCCGATTTGAGGAATTGTGGCCTCCTCAAGTATTTCAAATTATAAAAGATGAAGAAAGAAATTTTATTACTTGACTATCTGATTGGACTATGGGATGATGTCGAGCAGGCATTCCGTATTGGACCACAATAGCTCAAAATTGAGCTTGATGATGTGTATTTTTTGTTCGACCTCTCAAGAAGAGGGGCTCCTATACTTTTGTTCATGCATCGGGAAACTCCTCAACCTACCGAGGTGTATGTGGCTGACCATTATATTCCAGGGTCATGATTAGTTGGGGGACAAATCATGATCAACGATGTCAGATATTTGGCACTAAGATCTATTTTATTTTCCATTACCAACCTGGAATGTAGCACAAATGCACATTTGGCTTCAAAATCTCAAATGTATTATGCTCTACAATGCATGGAGCCTAGATTATTTAACTGGAGTGCAGGATTCCTTTGGAATGTGAAGGATCAAATCATTAAGTGCAGGATTGGGAGGCAGAAATAGTTTGGATATGCCTCTTTCATGGTTTTTTTATTTTTTGAGCGAATACCCCAAATGTAGCCATAGATTGCACTGATGGCACAACCAGCGACTGAGCCACGTATGGAAATATGGACAATTTTTTCCCCAAGATTGGGGACTGACTTAGAGTTCAATTTCATGGCTGACTTCTTCGCTTGGTGGAGATGGTAGTTAATTTTAATCGAGGAATTTCCATATGTCGGAGTGGATTTCTAGGGTAGTGTGGACTTAGTGCTTCCAGAGGGTATTGAGTGGGATGTGTCAGGTACAAAACCAAACCTTTTCATGTGTTTTTGATTTTGTATTTTATATTATTTTTATATGTACAAAGAGGTATTTTAACAGATGTTTTGTTTCATCATGCAGATAGAGCCGCGTCACTTTTGGCAGAGATGCCAGCACTAGGCAGTCATGGAGATGTGCAGATAGTTGTGGAGCATGAGGTGGCAGTGGGAGAAATCCGTGAGGTTGAGAGTAACCTCTGAGGTCTCACTATGGGTGTCCCACCTCTCAGGAGGTGAGATGTACCTCTTCATCTACAAAGGAATACAGTAGGGGTTACTGAGTGTTTGAACCACTTGCTCCGATGAATTGCACATGCACTGGTGTGCTTCTCATAGCACAACATGGTGCAGGAGGACTAGGATCCTTCATATGTTTTGTAGTCTTTTCATGATGATATCATGGGCATGAGGGCCCATATTTTTCCCTATTATGTAATTTTTTATGTAAACAAACTTTTGATATCACACATTATATATATATATATATATATATATATATATATATATATATATATATATATATATTCAAGTTTTTTGGTGCCAATGATGTTACAAATTATCTTGTGTGATGTTTTTTAATGTACATGTGATTCATTTTCCTTAAAATGTTTTATCTATGAGCAAGATACTGATCCAAAATATAATTTTCTAGCAAATCTGATGTTGTGTTAAGTTCTCTTAGTATGTGCCTGTATTGTGTAAATTCAAACATTTTCTCAAGACAAAGAACTCTTAGGTGGAGACACAATAGGATAGGGTTGTGAATGGCATAGACTCGATTAAGATAACAAACCATGAGTTGAGATTCTAGGTTAATGATTATATGAGATATACCTAGAGAGGAGGCCTCGGTTAAAATTCCAATGACAACGTGATATTGTGCTACATTATTGGTTGTCGATCCTAGGCAAATGCCTCCTGAACTCACCAACTCATCAGAGTGGTAAATGACCCAAGCTGCAGAAGCAATGTTCTAGGTGTGTCGACTAGCACCATCAGCAAATCGGACAAATATGGGAAAGGGAGATGTCATCTGCGCATGCAATCACAAGACAAAGTATAAGCGGCTAAAACAAAACTCGTACATGCAATAGAAAAGACACACCAAGTCAAAAATATAGTACAATAGTGTACAAATCACACATTCCAGATGTTCTATGCATAGTACTTCTTGAGGTAAATCCCATTCTAGGGTTCACTGAGAGATATTCCATCATAGTCAACTAGGTTGTAAGCACCTCTATGTAATACACATTTTAGGATATAGGGTCCATGCCACAAAGGTTTTAACTTTCTTGTCCCTAGCTTATCATGAGCCTGGTCATAAACGAGGACTAGGTCTCCTTCTTCTAAAGTACGAGGTTGAATGGATATGTCATATTGAATCTTCATTCATTTTTTATATGTCTCATTAACGAGAGTAGCATCGTGACGTCCTTCTTCCAACTTAGTCAAATATAGGAATCGTTCCTATTCAGCAGAGGTGTGAGGCAGGAGTTCTACAGTGAGTTTCAAAAAAGGGATCTCACACTCGATTGGTAACATTGCTTCGATGCCATATACCAACTGGAATGGAGTGAATCCAATTGCAGTTTTCATTGAGCTGCGATAAGCCCAGAGGGAGAAGAAAATTTGCAAGTGCCAAGTAGTTTTTTTGGCCCCCACCATGCATTGGATCATGGTTTTAAGGACTTTATTGATAGCTTCAACTTGTCTATTTGCTTGAGGATAGTAGGGGGGTGAGTTTTCATGGAGAAAACCCAACTTGACATGTAAGTCACTCATCATCTGGTTTTGAAAATGTGAACCGTGATCAGTGACAATGGCTTCTGGAACACCAAAGTGAGTGATGATGTGGTTAAAAATGAAGAGAGCTTCATTACGGTTATCGTTAATAAATGTAGGCATAGCCTCATCTCATTTAATGAAATAATCAATGACAATGATGATATAATCGTTCCCCTTAGCTGAGGTAGGCTAACATTTCATGAAATCAATGCCCCATTTGGAAAAGGGGTCAATAGAAATAATGGGATGCAGTGGAGCAGGGTGGGTGCATGCCCTTTTTCTAAAAAAGAATCTTTTGACGTCCTTAATACAATCTTTGAAGATGGAGGGCCAAAAGTAATTGGCACGTAATATTTTCTGGGTTGTAGCATCCCCAGAAAGGTTACCACCACAATATCCAAGGTGACAGTCATTCAAATCATGTTTATCCTCATTGTGGTTTAAACAATGCATAAGATACTATCAATACCACGGATATACAAAGTGTCATCGATGATAAGGTAGCATTTAGAATGGTGGCGAATACAATGACGTTCTTCACGGGAAATATCGGGCTGAAAATGTTGGGTTTGAAGATAGAGAATAATATATCCATACCAAGGATCTGATGTTCTAATGAGGAACAGAGATTCATCGGGAGTATAATCATTGGGCTCAGTTTCTTCATCATCATGGGGAAGATCACAGATAAGTTCTGCAAAAACCAAAGACTTTTTAGCTTTTGATTTGGCAAAATCGAGATCTAACTCTTGAAGAATAATGATCCACTTGGAATATTTTCCCCCAAGGACTTGACGTGTCAGAATATGGTACATGGGGTTTGAGTCCTCGATGATTGTGGTAATGCGTAACAGGATGTAATGTTGAAATCTTTGGACGACAATGACAGCTACCAGAGCCAACTTTTCAACGTGTGAATATCGGAGCTCGGGACTGGATAGACTCTTTCTCAAATAGTAGTTCACATGTTCGTCACTGTTAGGGTCCTCTTGAACTAACACCATAGAAATAGTTGAAGTAGAGGCTTCCAAATAAAGGATATAGTCTCGTGCATAATTTGGGGGATGCAAGAGAGGTGTATGGGTCAATGTGTTCTTAAGATCATCAAAAGATCATTGAGAACTGTCATCCCAAATGAAAGGAGTTTCTTTTTACAACAATCGCATAAATCCTTTAGTAAGCTCGACGTAATTACATATAAAACGGCGAAGAAAGTTTTCTTTCCCTTGCAAATGTTGTAGTTGGGTCAAATTGTTGGGAGGAGGTAAAGCAAGAATAGCTTTTATTTTTAAGGGATCCACCCTAATCCCATCTTTGGAGACAACAAAAAAGAGGAGTCGACATGATTCAATAGTGAAGATGCATTTGTGAGGGTTCAAATGGATACGGTAGAACCGACATCGAAGAAAATGGCTCGTAAATGACCAATATGGTCTTGTCGATTAGATGACTGGGCAGGTAAATCATCGAGGTAAGGTTCCACAATATGTTTGATATCATGGAAAGAATACGACATGGCCCATTGGAATGTAGAACTAGCGTTTTTAATACCAAAAGGTAGTTTCCAATAAGAAAAAGTCCCCCATGGGGAGATGAAGGTTGTCTTATGTCGATCAACTAGTAGAATGTCAATCTGGTTATAGCCTGAAAAACCATCCATGAAAGAAAATATAACGCTGCCAGCACAATTATCAATGATTTGGTCGATGAAGGGTGTAGGGTAATTGTCTTTTGGACTAGCCTTGTTGAGATTCCTATAATCGACGTAGAAACAAATGGTTCCTTGTTTTTTAGCAACCGGAATGATGTTAGAAACCCATTTCGTCAAGGGGATAGGATAGATAAAAATAGATTTCAATAGTTTTTCAACTTCTGCCTTTATGATAGCATTTTTCTTAGGATGAAACGGGCGAAGTTTTGTCATATAGGTTTAACACCTGGGTAAGTTTTTATTTCATGCAAAACGATCGATGGATCGATCCCTGTAATTTCTTCATACTCCAAGTGAAGACATCGCGGAATTATTTGAATAAAGCGATGTAAGCTTCCACTTCCTCGGGTGAAAAATTAGCATTGAGATGAATATTTTCCACGATACCTTCTTTGATAAAAATATCGATAGTGACAGTGGAATAGATGTTTCCTAAATTCCCCTCAGAAGTAGTATCGTGGGTAAGTATAGGAGATTGGGGAGAATCAACAACATAAAGGGGTAGAGATAGAGTGTATATCTTCTTGAATTTCATCTAGACTAGGAAGAAAAGATGATCGATGATGGTTGTCATCCCAAGGTACCTCCTCGATACTAAGCATTTCCATAATGGATTTGTTCGATGGAAAATTATGTAATATGTAGTCGAAAATAGAGGACAAGGAATCCAACCAAGATGGCAACGAATAACAACGAATAAATGTTGGATGCAAATAGATGTTGGTCATCCAAAGAGGGAGACGCAGATTGGATAGCATCGTGTGAAGCCTCAGCGGGACTAAGTGGCATAGTGTCACCTAGTACATCAAACTCCAAAGGACTAGGCACAACCCAAGGATTAGATGATTCGAAAGATTGATAGGCCATAGTAGAGATCATATTGATTATGGCAATATGTTGGGTGGTGGGAGGAAGTGATGTAAGGAAAGTACCCATAAGGGAAGAATATTTTAAAATACCTACACCAACACTTTCATAAGTGATTTACTATCTCCCAAGAAAGGAATATTGTTGGTGAGAGGAGTGCGAGCATCAGCAGTGGAGTATTCTAACGGGTCGATAGTGAAAATTTTACCTTGATGTGGGAATTGTACACATCGAAACACTAATGAAGTGACAACAGTCATGGAATAAAACAAACTTCTTCCTAATAACAAGTTGTAATCAAGGGGAGCATTGAATACCTCTACATCAACAGAGATGGTCTTACCTCCCAACTGAATGGCTAAGGATTGCAAGAGTCCATGAGAATGAAAACCTCTCCCATCAAATGCTTGTAACATTGTAGGGGATTGGTTAAGCACGGGTGATTTTAGTCCTTTCCAAAAAGATATCGACATGACAAGTGGAATCTCCCTCATCTAGTATGGTGAAGTGAATGTGTTGATTATGAACAATGACATCAATTTGAAAAGAAAGCTGGTGGGAAAGTCATGACTTGAAGTTGTCGAGGTTAAACGTGATATTATTTGATGACTCAGGATCAATGGCATTGATGGCGGCCAAGAGCATTCTATGTTGACTTGGGCAATGTTGTATAACTTCAAGAGAAGACATAGCACACGGTGCTTGAGCCAAAACTTCAACAATGTTGTAGTTTTGGGTGGCACGTGAACTAGGATTAAAAGTTGACTTGCGAATAGTTTTCTTGGGAGGGCGTAAAATAGAGTTGAAAGTAGGTTTCTCAATCTGAAGTGACCCAGATGGAGGACTAACGAAGAAAGGAGATGGATCTGGTGGGTTACCATTAGTGAGCTCTCTTTATCAAGTTTAGTTGCCATGTCATACGTGGTGGTGGGAGTGGTTAAATCGATCCCATTGAACATGAAAAATATGAGCACTCATTGAGGCTTCATCACTAGGAGGATGGCTGGGATTGCCCCCGGATAGGGAGGAAAGTGCTTGAGTAACCATGGATTGTTGTTGAGGAAAAGGTTGTGTTAACACGACAGGTTTGGAATTCCCTCTAAAACGTTTTGTAACTTCGTCATGATGTAGACAGTCTAGGGTGTAATGATCATCACCACAAATGAGACATGGGAATTTCAGTTTCCACTGTGGTTTATTTTCAGTAGCAGGTGGTGGAGTTTGTGTTTTGGGATTTTCATTATTATTATTATTATTATTATTATTATTGGTTTTATTTTTCATTTTCTTCTTGCCCCTAGATTGTTGCGAAGAGGCAATTTCAACTGCATTCACCTCAAAGATTTGAGTCAGGGGGGGAGATAGAGGAGAGTGAAGTTGAATTGGTAATGGGTGAAAAAACAGATCGATTAATCATTTCGGTTGATTGCAATAAATATGGGTTTTGATGGTACCGATGATTCCATCTGCATGTGTCGTGGAAGAAGATTTGGATGGATCGGTAGGAGTACGGGACATGTTTGGTATCAACTCATACAATGTACCAGATTGGGAGTAACTCAAATATAAGTACTGATCTCGGGCAATGGATTACTTCTTCAATGACCATGCTAGCCATGGCGACATCACGAACAATTGGGGGTAAAAGAGATTTAGTAAACCAATTTGCCAATAGTTGGTTAGGAATGGTCTGTGAAACCAGATATCCTGGGTTCGATCCCCAATGGAGTCGCCAATTTTTGTTGTAGGAAAATTCCCCTACAGACATGTGAATGTCCTCTTGGATCCTAGACCCCTATGACCAAGATAGAAAAATGCTACAATGAACATTGACATTCCTTTAAATGTAGCTAAACTAGTCAAAGGAAAAAGAGGAAGAAAGCATGATGTACCTTTTTCTGAAGTTTTTCCTTGCTTGGTCTAGGATGAACTTGATCTTCAATCCCTTTAATGAGTTATGTAATTCAATAGACAACAAAGACAATGCATGCTTCCTATTCTACCAAGATTAGTTTAAATTAGATTTATCAAGAAGAGACAATCCTATGCAAACATACACA
>JASDQU010213521.1:6533-18468 GCA_032191745.1 Picea mariana
GGTGCAAACTCCCTATGAAAGTGACCTGGTTGCTACCTTCATTGGTTGTGCTATGTGATGTTGGGATGGATGGTTTGAGGAGGTCACCCTAGCTATTTAAATAAATTTATTTCCAAGAATGTGTGCATGTATGTGTCTTGGGAAACAATAATAAATGTAAAGTATTGTGTTAAATGTCTAAGTGGCTAGTGAATTAGTGGAATAATAAGTGGATTAGTAGATAAGTGTGTTATTATATTTAAGGTTAGTGAATTAAATGGGTTGGAGAAATCTAACAAACCCTTTGAAAGGGATAAAACAAAAAAATGTAGACATTTTGATTTTATACTTAAAAGTAAACAATATTTTAATTAAACACAGTAGAATGTATTTTACCAATCTATCATTAAAAATTATTTAATTAAAATTGTTAGAAAACTTATTTAATATCCTTAAAAACCATGTTGAGAAATTTTAACATCTCCTTATAGGGATAATATTAATAAATAGTAAAGATCTTATTGGAAATAAATGGTGACTAGATATTTTTAGTCACCATATTGAGGAATTTTAACATAATAATTACTGAGAGGTGATAAGTTAAGTTTTCATTAAAAATTATAAAAATTTAATAATTATAACTGTGAAATAATTAAAATATATTTTTATAACTGTGAAATCCATAAATTTATATTTATTATGTTAAAAATGTAAAAATTATAAAATTTTAATAATTAAATATTTATTATTATATGTCAAAAATGTAAAAATTATAAAAGTTTAATAATTTAACTTTTTGTTATCCTATATTTTAAGTTCTTCAAATTTAATACTATAAAATGATTTTTATTTTTATAATATTTGAAATATTTACCATCCAACGAATTTTATATTTACTAATTTAATTAAAGTTATTAAATAATAAATACTATTCAAAATCTTTAATTCTCTACTTAATAACAAAATCAAGACCATATAATTTCATCATTTCAATAGAATTTTGATTATTAACTATGTTTCTACTTAGTAATAAAATATAAGTAAAATAACTTAATTACTCCTATCTTCAAATTCTCCTTTAGTTATTAACTACATTTCTACTTAGTAATAAAATATAAATAAAATAACTTCATTATTTTTATCTTCAAATTCTCCTTTAAAATAAAATAACTTTCTCCTTTGAAGTAAAATAATTTCATTACTTCCATCTCTAGACAAACCATATAACTTTCTTAATAAATATATTAATTATATTTAAATTTAAAGTTAAATAACTTCATCACTTCTATCTCCAAAAACCTCTTTTATATGACAATATCTACTACATTTCCACTTAAAAAATTAAAATCAAATAACTTCATCAATTTTGTTATATATTTTACATCCTTCTTTATTAATCTACTCCTCCTTAAGTTAGCACCTTCTTGAAGGTCTACTCTATTTTCTCTTACTAATATAATTGAAGTTGATTTATTTCATCACTCCAATCATATATATTTTAAGACTTAACTGCTTTTTATAAGTCTTTGAGAAGGTAATTGGACATTTACATTAATAATTTAAAACTGTATCTTGTCAATTGAATGTATTTCGAGAGATGTTTTTCACCAAAATTCAAGTCTAGCAAGTGACATGTTTGGATTTTTAAATAGGATTATAAAAAAAATACTTATTAAACATTTACATTAACAATTTAAAATTTATTAGATATTTACATTAACAACTTAAAATGTATCTTGTCAATTAGGTGGATGTATTCCGAAAAATGTTTTCTCCACCAAAATTCAAGTCTAGCAAGTAACATGTTTGAACTTTTAAATTGTAAAAAAATACTTAAATGTTCTTCGAATTAAAGAATATGTCACAAGTACTTATAGATTTATAGATTTCCGAACCACATGGAAATAAAAAAAATTATCTAGCGAAAATCAAAAGTTTGTATCAGTTTAATCCACAAAAAACTTCTACGTAAAGAAAGATAATTATTTCACGTGATAGAGAAAGAGCAATAGTAGGCGACTGTAATAATCCGATTTCTTTGTTATTTCAGAAAGCAATGCGAATTCGAGCAGACAATCATGGCGTTTTCGAGGCTTAAACAAACACATACACAATACTTAGGATATTCTATTTATTTTTATTGCTATAGCATCATAGCTAAATACATATAATAGAATAGAATATTATTAGACGTCTAGTAGCCACCATTGCCACCACCTCCATAGCTGGAGCCAGAGCCAGTTCCAGCACCGTTATCATGTCCACCAGCGTAGCCACCGCCAGCATCTTCTCCCGCACCTCCCCCAGAGCCTCCTGCCACACAATAGGTTTCGTGCCACACCAAGCATCAAAGTGAGTGATACCCTTCAATGCCTTATGAAATTTTTTTTTATGAATGTGATCATCACAGTTGATAGCATTTTCCCAATACTCAGGTGCAAGGGATCGTGCAGCCAACCATATCTTCCAGGGATCAAGCACCCTGAAAAACCTAACCCTTGGGAAAGAAAAATAACAACTAAGGAAGAGACGGGATCTATTGTTGCACAACCTTGCCTCCTGCATTCTAGTTGCAAAATTCCTACAGAATTTTTTCGGTTAACAATTTGGGCATTTCATTACTATAGTATTCTTGAGGAAGGAGTATAACTCAATAGGAGTAAAAAAAAAGAGTATAGTGGTCCTGTCAACACCCTTATTTGAGACCTATCCCATTTGATTCCTCTCTTTTCCCTGATCACCGTGATACCTATCATTTTTAACTTTCTTTTTACTGGACCCAACCCCCTTCCCAAAACCCTTATTTGCAACATGTCCCATTGGATTCCACTTTTCTCCCTAATCGTCATGGTACCTATCACTTATAAGCCTTTTTTTCCTGTGGTCCCACCCACCCTTCTTGATACCTTTATTTGAAAAATATCCCCTTGGGTTTCCCTTTCCGCCCTGATCGTAGTGATATATATCACATATCCATTTTTTTCAATGGACCCACTCCCCAATCCAAACACCCCCACTTTCCACATGGCCAACACTCGCACCCAATACCTACAGACCAAAATGAGACAAAACAAGGCCTAGTTTGACCGTCTTGAGGACCAAGTCCAATCCGAATTTTCCATAGTTAACAAAAAAATTTCCAAAGTTGACATTCAATTCAACCAATTAGAGGGAAAAATTGAAACTCTCATTGTCTCTCTCCAAGCATTGTTGAACCAATCCGAGGACCCCCCTTTCCTTACACAACCCAGCCAAGTACAAGGTGTTGAATCCTCCCATACTATGGCCTTTCATTCTGATTTGTTTCATTGTGACCCCCATCTTCCCTGAGTTGAGGTCAATAAATTTGATGGTTTCGATCCCATGGATTGGGTCACCCAAATGGAGCATTATTTTTCTTTGCATGGCATTACTGATGAGTTGGCCAAACTTCGTTATGTTGTTCTTTATTTGGATCTGGAACGCTAACAATTGTGGCAGTGGTGTAAAAATTCACACCATGGGTATGTTTCTTGAACCCAGTTTGTTGCAGAGCTTTATGAATGCTTTGACACAGACAACCACTATTTAGGTCGTTTGACCAAGTTGAAATAGTCTGGCATAGTGGAATACTTTATAACCACCTTTGAGCACTTAGATTTTAGAACAAAGGGCATGACATATGCCTTCTTCGGGGAATGTTTTATCAGTGGCCTAAAGGATGAAATTTGAGCGCAAGTCATCATAGCTTGCCCCAAGAATGGGTTGGAAGCCACTAAATGTGCCAAAGAAGCACAACAAATTATTTTTTCCTAGATCCAAAAACCCTCTTTTCTTTCTCTCCCTCGACTTACCAATCCTACCCCTCAGGCCACCCCCCTCAAGATCCTGAAATTAACTTAGGAATAAATGGTTGAACACCAACTAAAGGGTCTTTGCTATAATTGTGATGAAAAATATTTTCTTGAGCATAAGTGTAAGGAACAAAATCTTTTTATGGCCATTTCTGAGGATGTTGCTCAAGAGGAGGTCGAAGTCTCCCTCTGGAAGAGCTACCCCCAAGAGATGATACTACTTCTCTCGATGACCCACCATAAGTTGAGTTGTTGATTTTGTTGCATGCTCTCATCGGCTTCTCTGCTCCCCAAACCCTCAAGATAATTGGCTACATTAAGCATAGGAAAGTCATCATCCTTTTTGACAACGGTAGAACCCATAATTGTGTTCACCATTGCATTGCCCAAGAAATCAATTGCTATATTCATACCATCAACAATTTTCAAATCATGATTGCCAATGGAGGTTCCATGAAATGTGGTGGGTATTGTGAAAATTTGCACCTACAAATTGGTTGGTACCACCTAAATTCTCATATGTTCTCTATCGACATGGGAGGTTGTGACATTGTTCTCGGTGTTGAATGGTTACGCACTCTCGACCCCATTCTCATGGATGTAAAGGAATTAATTTATTAACCATGCAATTCCAATAGGATGAAAAACAATATAATTTCCAAGGCATTACAATAGGCTCCCCAAAGATCATTAGTTCACATTGAATTGAAAATATCGTCAAAAAAGATCATTTAAGAACTATTTCCCAACTCCATTCCATTCAAGCAGTTCAGATGCCCTATGTGCATCCTGACCTACAATATATCCTCTCTAAACACCAAGCTATTTTTTTCAGTCCCCATGGACTTCTTGTAATGTCCCCAACCACCAACAGGTTGGGCAACACCACTACTCTGACACATCACTTAGCTCCGATACCCATTTGAAATGGCCCCATCCACCAATAGGTTGGACAACGTCACACACACACACACACATATATAACATGAATTTCTAATGAATTTAAAACAAATAACATAGATTTGTTGCTACCATATATAATCAAATGGAATTGACAATAATTCCTACATACAACGGAATACATGATAACATTTCAAGAATCACAGACATGCATAACATACATAATTAAGAAAGAAAATGATACTTATCTTTAACTGGATTAAAACCACCAACTGCGTGAAGACCTTCCATGAACCTCCTAGCCTTAGACCACACTTCTCATTACACTCAAAAATGGTTCACCCTCGAGCTGGGACTAAGCTCCACCCAAGGCAAGGGAATCCTAGACTAGGCTAAGGTTACAGGAAACTGCACAGTGCGACTGGAAGGATTCTCTCCAGGAGCCTTCTTACACCCACTACTCATGAATTCTCATTCCCCACATGCCTGTTCCACCCCGGGAATATGCACCTTCACTATTCCACAATCCATCGATTTCTCCACTTCCCCTTTCAGGGTCTCAACAATAGGTCAGATCAGGAATTCTCAGAGCTTCATAGCTGGTGCTCGACTCTCTCTAGGAGAAAATCACTTCCCATCAAACTCTCTCACCTAGAGAGAGTTTCTCACAGGCCTAACAACCTTCCTCTTCAACCACGGGTCTGACAACCCGCCTCTTCAACCAATCTTCAACTCAGTTCCACCAAGCTGAGGACAACAACAAAGGTTCAATATAGCTCAGGGAATGGAAAAAACCAAAAAAATTGTAAGGCAGAGTACGACTCAGTTTTGGAAAGTGCAGATATGTTGGGATTGATAGGAAAACACAGGTCGACTTCCCCAGTTAGCGGTTTCAAAGGTGTGACAAGATGCAGAGGTCGACAATAGAGGCCAAATGAGTTAGGAGAGGATCGAACACTGTGAAGTGAACCCCCAAACAAGATGACTTTCCAACTTAAATTTCATGTACTTGAGCCAACACATGTCTCCCCTGAAGCACGTTCCTTTCCATTTGGAAGTCACCCATCCTCCCAAAAGAACTTAGGATAAAAACATATCCTTCTAGTTAGTGTTTGGAATAATAATAAATTATTATTCTCTTGTAATTAAGCCCTTAAACTTAGCCCCTCTTTCCAACCTCTCAGCCCCCTCTCCCTTACCTAGCCTAGTGGAAGCGTAGTCCCCCATCACTCTTTCTTCGTGGTTGGTGTACACATAGCGATGTTTTCATATTACTGATATGAATAGTTACATGTACAAAAATAGGCTCTCTCGCCTAATAACACATAATCTTACCATATTATAATTGCTCGTCTCACCAGCCTACAAAACATGTTTATAATTCATAAATGCAATTGGGGCTCGTCCTTGGGGATATTACAATCCCCTCCCCTTATTTTTTCACTGTCCTCAGTGCAACTTATTTACACAGCATCAACAAGATTTTCAAAATCTTCAAAAAGATGCGGTTATTCTGCCCGCATAGCATCTGCATTCTCTCATGTCATGTCCTCAGGACCATACCAGCTCCACTGGACCTTTACAAGACCTATGGTTCTATTCCAGAGTTGTCTTCTCTTCTGGTCCAATATGTGCACCGGATGCACCTGCAAGACGCCTTCTTTCTCCAYCTGAATCACATTCCAATCAATTACATGATTAGCATCAGGTATATATTTATTAAATAATGAAATATGAAACACATTATGTATAGTCATGGATGCAGGAAATGCAAGCATATATGCAACTGGTCCAATCCTTTCTAGGATATCAAATGGCCCACAATATCTGGCTGCCAACTTGGAACAATTTCCCATCTTCAAGGAACTTCTGTTGGCTTTCACTTTCAAGAAAACATGATCACCCACTTCAAAATCCCTGTGGTTTTTTGTTCTTATCAGCATAAATTTTATGCTTGTCTTGGGAAGCCTTCAAATTATGCTTAATCTTCAACATTTGTTCTTCCATTTTCTTGAGCAAATCTAGCCCAACCACTGCCCTATCAGCTAGAATATCCCAACTTACTGGTGTTTTGCACTTTCTTCCATAAAGTGCTTCAAACTAGCTCATCTTCAGTGATTATTGATACTCATTGTTGTAGGCAAATTCTACCAAGTGTAGGTAGTCTTCCCATTTAGATGGTTTGTCCATCACATACATCCTTAGCATATCTTCTATTACTTGGTTCACCCTCTCTGTCTACCCATCAGACTTAGGATGATAAGGAGTATTGAAGTTCATATTCGTTCTGAATCCTTTGAATAACCCCTTCCGAAATTTTGACGTAAATTTTGGGCCTCTATGAGACACAATTGTCTTGGGAATATTGTGCAATCGTGCTACTTCCTTCATATAGATATCAACAACGTTAGCTTCCTTGTTTTTTATTTTCAATGAAATAAAATGGGCAACTTTTGTAAGCTTATCACCATTGTTTATTTTTTCTGGTTAATCCTGTGATGAAATGCATTGTCACCACTTCCCACTTCCACTCAGGAATGGGTAAAAGATGTAGCAACCCTGTTGGGTGCCTATGTTCATCTTTGACCTTATGGCACTCCATACATCTGGCGATGTATTCTGCAATTTCCTTCTTCATACCTGGCTAAAATAAATGGCTCTTGAATGTTGCCATTGTTTTCTGATATCCAGGGTGCCCAGCATAAGGAACAATATGCATTTCTTTCAAGATCATAATTCTCAATTCTTGGAAATTAGGTACATAGATTCTATTTTTGTACAAGAGTGTTCCTTCAGCTTCCAATTTATAATCTTCCACTTTCTATAGCATCTTACCTTGTTGTAGCTTTGCCACCAATTCCATGTATTGCAAATCTGTATTTGCAGCTTCCGAAATTATACCTTTAATATCATTTTGATACATGCTAATGGTTGTAGCATGTAGTTCATGCACTCTCTTGTTGAGTGCATCAACGACTTTGTTTTCCTTCCCTTTGATATGCTTGATATCAAAGTCATACTCACAAAGGAATTCCAACCATCTACTTTGCCTAACATTCAAGGTTGGATGATCAAACAAATACTTCAGACCATTATGGTCTGTCCTAAGTTCAAACCTCCTTCCCATGAGGTAGTGCCTCCATTTCTTGGAATGTAAGCATAAGTAATACAACCAAAGAATCTATTTTTCTTCTTTTTTTATGAGAAATGTGAGCATAAGTAATACAACCAAAGACTTTCAAATGAGAAACACCAATTTTTATTCCACTCCATGCCTCATATGGAGTCATATTTTGCACAATTATTGTTGGGCATCTATTAAGAAAATAAGTAGATGTAGCTACAACTTTAACCTAAAAAATGTTTGGAATACTTTTACCTTTCAACATGCTCCTAGCCATCTCAACAATTGTCTGATTCTTTCATTTAGCCACACCATTTTGTTGGGGAGTATAGCCCATTGTCAATTGCCTATATATGCCATTATTTTTGCAATAATAATCAAAATCATTAGAAGTAAGTTATCCCCCTCTATCTATGCATAATTATTTTAAAACATAACCACTTTATTTCTCAACAACAACTTTAAATTGTTGAAAAATAATAAGGGAATCAAATTTCTGTTTAATGAAATACACCCATGTTCTTCTACTGAAATCATCCACAAAAATAATAAAATACCATTTTTTTTAGTGACAAGGTTTGCATGGGACCACATATATGCATGTACTATCTCTAATGGTTTTTTTTTTCTCCAATATTTACCTACTATAAATGAGTCTCTATGATCCTTTCCCAAAATGCATCCTTCACAAACTTGATCAAAAAAATCAGTAAGGGGAAATCCTTTGACCATTTGTTTATTATGTAGAAACTTTAAGCCTCTTACATTTAAATGCTCATACCTCATATGCCATATCCAAGAATCATCATCATAGCCAACTTTTAATGCTCTAATTGCTCCATAAGAAAAATTGAAAGAAAATATTTTGTTTTGCAACGTGTTAATTTTGGCTCTAATCTGACTATGATTTTCACTTCTACAAGTGTTAAAGAACTCTATAATAGAGGTTTTTGCACTACAAATAAATAGAGATACATAGAAAATGGGTATGCATGCATAATCAAGTCTTACAACGATATTCGATTTACATGTTACATAGATACAAGTACATACATTACATAGTCCATCCCATGGAGATACAGGTACAAGCTTAAAAGTTTCAAGGATCAATACATCAAATCAATAAACATTACATCATAGACTTGCTACAAAAGTGTGACTCACAATAACATATGGTCATGTGTCTGTTTATTCAACATAATTCACACAAATTACCATGTTTGTCCACAATCATTTCACTTATGTTGCTTCCGCATGACTACCATTATCACCAACTACCCTTGGATTAAACACTTTATTGTTATCTGAAACAACATATCTACTCTTCATGCTTACCATTCTAACTCAAAATTATGTTTTCCATCAAACTTTGGTTTCTCAGGCGAGAAAAATACAACTCACTTCCATTTCAAAACAAAACAAAAAATTATGCTCCTCCATTCACTTATAAAATTGTTGAACTCATACCAACTAGGAACCAACCATACCTTTTGGGCCAAACAATGGTACTATGACTATAAACATTGACTATAAACATTGAGAAACTAGTCATCTTGTGGACATACTTCCATCTACCGAGACACCTGGGTGTCATCCATGGCATTCACCAATTCACTAGGAAAATAGTATGTCTATGGGACATATCTAAGTCAATATTACATCAATTTATCAAACAATTTACCATCAATACACAATTAGAGGTAACATGTAGTTAAACTTTCCTTTCCAACTACCACACCCTTTACCGCGCAAACTCAAAAATGATTTTACATCACAAAATTTTGTCAAGCATAACATCAAATCTTCAACAAGAGATAATATCATCTTAGTCCTCTACAGCTGGTCACATTTTTGGAGTCTTCATCTGTGTATTTGATCTTTGGACCTTCAATGTCACAATCAATTCATTTTCTTGGATTCACTTGTGATTTGTTAAACCAGCTAATTCTAACAAAACCGCTATATTCATATTGAGTTAGCTACTCGAAAAAAATGCTTCTCCAATACTTTTATGAATGTCATTATTAAATTATATTTCTTTGGAGTTTCTACACTTTAACAAGAAATTGTAAGGTTCATCAAATCTAACAATGTATCACACATTGCGAGGCTCCACATGTTTCTCTTCACGGTCATTCTAGATCAGCTGTACAACCTCGATCTCCGTAGGCTTCTTGACCTTCACACAACTATAATTAGTCTTCCTTTATGCTAGTGTGGGCTTCAACTAGCTCCTCTCGGCTTCAACTCGCTCGTCTAGCTTCTATCTATAATTAGTCTTCCTTTATGCTAGTGTGGGCTTCAACTAGCTCCTGTCGGCTTCAACTCGATCGTCTAGCTTATATTTAAATAAGGAATAATCACACCAGCAATGATCACAAAAGTCTCAACTTGTCGCCATGGAAGAGAGCCTTAATTTGTTTCGTTCCAAGAATATTTACATATTGTGCCAGTTTTCTTTGTCAGAGTCATTATGGGCCTTCAACTTCATGGCTGTGTCAACTGAACTCAATTTTCCACCATTCCCTTTGTGCACCATCTTCATCGATCAAGGTGCCCCTTATTCATGCTCATGTTGGCGTTGGGATCCCCATTCTAAGTAAACTCACCATCCATCGTCACCGTGGATCATGCTATCGATAGAAACTTCTTTGAAGCAACGTGTAATATGACACCCACACATAGTTCCTTAGATGATAGTTGTCAGATTATTCAAGCAAAAATTAAAAAATATCCTTTAACATGATTACTCTATTTCTCCTCTTATGACTGGCTTCTATGCCATACAACACCTCCATAGATTTCAACTGCGACTCCTCTCCTTTCACACAGTAGAAACACGCCCTAATTGTGAGTTACAATCTGAGTAACATGAGCTTGAACGACTCCAAACCTTCCCACCTTGGAATTTATCGCTCCTCCAGTCTCTCGATCTCTCCCATAATGGATTCACAAGTCACATAACCGGGGCTCTGGGATGCCGTCGACGACTAAACGAACCTGCAATTGCTGGACTCTTACGGGAACACCCACACAATTTCGATTCTTCGGGCCCTTAGAATTTGTTCAATGCTAAGAAAGATTGAATTATCTTTAAATCAGTTGACGGGAACTATTCCTCTGAAAATCAACCTGCTCACTCGTATCATGTTTTTTAATGTATTACAAAATCGTCTCAGCGGTGCCATATCACCTTCTCTTCTCAACTGGATAGAGCTTCGACAACTGTCTCTGACCTACAATGTGATATCCAGGCCGATTGCATCAGAAATAGAAACCATCTCGACGAAACTAGAGGTGTTGCTTCTGTTCGGGACCAATCTTCAAGGTCGAGTTATCTTTCTTCTACAGGAACACACAAATCTTCACCCAAGATGGCTTCAAACACGGACTAACAAACAAAGTCTCATATAACTCACACATACTCTAATCTCACTGTATAGGAATTGTAACAACCCAAACATATTCTAAACGTTATTTTTAATCATAAGCAAATTAATTCCTAACTGAGACACTAACATCAACCAACGTCGGCCTTCGGAACTTCTTCCGTCGGGATTTTTGCTACTCGCTATATTTAATGACTTGGACCCACCTACTTGTGGAAATCGGGAAATCGCCGGTCGGGAGTTCGCGAGCCCTGTTGCACCATGCACACGACCTTCCAAGTCCCGAAGTCCGATGGTCAACGGTCAACACTCTTCTCTATCGGAGATTTCCCTATCGAGAAATCGGAGGTTGTGGTGTCGAGCGTTTCATGCAACACAAAACCCCGAACCCCGAAACTCCAACAGCACGCCACCTGTCAGCATCTCATGGTGAGGCCTAACGCCTTGACACCTGTTTCCCACTATGTCTTGTCGACCCACCTTGCCACGTCCTCTTCGGGATTTCGCGGATCGCGGATCCACGATGCAAGTTTCCTTGTGGTCGAAAACCCCGAAACGCTGAACCCCGATATCCGAGATCTCATGCCACGTGTCCCTCCGATGATCGACGGCTCCCGTTGATTCGGGAAATCGCCGGTCGCGATTCCAAAGAGCTTGAACTCTTGTCTCCAGGAACGCCGAACGTCGAACCCCGACTCCCAGGGATCCCG
>JASDQU010213522.1:0-16248 GCA_032191745.1 Picea mariana
TCTAGTAATAGTTTCTAGTAGTCTGATCTCTTGTGTCATGTTGTTTTATTTGTTGTTAAGTCAATTTGCAATATCAGTTTGAGATTACTAACCTTAAATGGCATTGATTGGGTTCATGGTGACCTGGTCACCTTGTCAAATGCCCCAGGAGGGTGCGAAGGTGGAAAAGGGTGATCCATTAATGAGAATGGAGAAAAAGGATGAGGATATGTGAGAGAGGATCCACTTTACCCATTTGGGAGAGAAAACAAAGGATAATGGTGTTGGTTGTGGAGCCTGATTATCTTTCTAATTCTTATGCATGTCAAAGAAACTGTAAGATACACAATTCTTCCCCCCTTGGATTTGAGGAGGCCGATTTTTTTTTAATGTAATTTCAAATATTGTAATTTTATAGTCAATATGAACCGTTCATTATAATGTCGTAGATTTGACGATAGAATTTATGTTAGGGATTTTTTTCCCTATAAGGAAACCTATTTTCTATATGAGGGAATTGTATTGTGACGATAGATGAATGTGAATATTATATTATGAGAGAGGACACTGTGAGAGTAAGAAGAAGTTACAATGAATGTGTTTTAGGTTGTATCCCTCCATTTGTTGGATAACAAAACAGAAGGACCTGACAATGTATCTGATGGACGTAGCCCACATTGGGTGAACCACATATATTTGTGTCTCTATTATATTGTGTATCTTATGTGTTTTATTTATGCATTTGTTTTATTTTATTTCTCTACGATATTGTTTTTCTAACAAAGAGAACTTGCATGTATTTCTAGTTGATTTTGCCAAAATCTTTTGACATGTCGAGTTTGATGAGCATGCCTGAAATTTTGGTAATTTTGAGGGAGTGGATGACTTTATGAGATAGAAAAATGCTATCAAAGATCTGTCATCCCTCCACGTAGCCAGTTTTCTCACTGGAGATGAGGGAAGGCAAGAGTGCTTTAAGGCAGTTGGCTATAGATTTGGTTATGATCTTGTAGAAAATGTTAGAGAGAGAAATGGGGAGACATTTGATGGGATCAGAGGCAATATAGAAAGAACTCCTTTAAGACAATTAGATATCGTTGTAGATTGAAGATTACAGAGAAAACAAATAACCCCTTAGGGAATCTATCAAGGATGAATCCCAAGGTGATTACAACATAAATACAATTGAAAATGCATGCAACAGAGCATTAGATACAGCTGCATTCTGATACATATAGTTCACATTAACATAAAGAAGAAGATATATATCATAGATGCATTTAAATTAGAAGACTAAAAATCTAGGATCACATGCATAAAATAGCACAATCACATGTATCTCTGGAGTCAAATTTTAGGGACTTCTGATCCAACAAATTTCATTAATATTAGAGAAATTTTACAAAATGTATTCAATAGTATCTTCCTTACCCACTTGCTAACCCTAATCTCACATAGATTCATAAAATATATAGAAAAATATCTTCCTATCCTTCCAAACTTCAAATTCAACTACCATCCTAAGATAATGCTATAGTTACAATATATTTGGCTACAAAATCTGAACAAACTACTAATAAGAAAGAGTCAAACTTGACTCATTAATTTCACATAAAAACTTGATAAAAACAAATCCTTGAGTCCCTAATATGATGCTCTCGACCCTTGCATTCAATGTGGACAAGATGACACACCTTGCTGATTCATTGAGGATGATTTGGAGGCATTCTGGAAACTCTGTCATAGTAGCGCAACATGTCTATTGTGCAACAACAACCTACAGTATAAATGTAACAATGTTGCACAACAACTTCTCTTTCTGCACTCTGCTTATTTTTTCTAATCTAGGATGATTAATGATGATGGTTGATGGTGATAATAACTTCATAATTATGATAGATTTCCCTAGAACCCCTTCACCTTCCTTCAAAACTCATTTTCCTCTCAAAGCTTAAACCTTGATATATTTAAAACTCCCATGAATGAGCTCACTTTACCTTTGACTAATAAACTCCTAATGTTGATGCATTCACAATGTCTATCTCATTATCACTTTTAGATTCCCGGTCAAAAATTGACAAGAAAACTTTATTTTGCTACTTGAAATTGGACTGTTACAGTTGCACATCATGCGTGTTGCGCAACTGTAAATTTTGTATTTACAGATCAAAACAAAGACTCCAACAGATGATAGAGAAACAAAATGATCATATATAATGATCCATAAAAAAATCATTGTGCACAAGAATTTAATATTCAAATATTTAGAGCATTTTGATAATTAGGTTTAGGGATTTTTCTATTGCTCATTGACAAAAATGAAAAAATTGATGAATCTAGCTCCATGAACTCAAATTTTTGTTTCTTCAACAAGAAAATCAAGTTTTTCATACCCCCTCTTGTCTGTCTCCAATTTATGAAAACTTTGTTTGAGTGTTCTGTTCTCTTTCCTCAAAGTCATATTTTGTTTATATATGTTCTTCAATTGTTTATGTAGTGGCAGGTTTCTTCTCACCATGAATATAGCGTTTTCTATTGCGGGTTAACAATCATCTAGGATTTTTACACATTTCATCTTTGTTTTTCTATTCTCCTCCCTCTACTGCATTATCATATCTAGTTCTTCTCTCAGTTGTTTTCTTAATATTTTGAAAGTATGCTAACCCTCATCATAGGTAGTGCTCTTATTTTCCCTTTCTATTGGCTAGCTCTTTGTTGGAGTTTCATCTTGAGCTTGCAACTTCCTGGCTGAAGATATGGTCAAAGGAACTCTAGGTTTAGGTATTTCTTTCACCTATGGAATTTTCTCCACTTCCTTCCCTTTACCCTTTGTTTTGGAGTTTTTTGGAGTTACAGGAACTCATGTTTCACCTTTCATTGAGACATATTTATTGGAGGCCTATTCCAAGGATTTTTTCTTCATTTTCCTGTTCTCATGCTGTAACTCTGCTATGAAAAAATGGGCTTTCTTTAATTATTCTTTCATCTCGATGATAAGGCTATATTCATCAATAGGGAGATCTATTTTTGTGAAGGCCTCTAGAGCTTAATCAGGTTCTTGTGATGTGTGCATAGAAGGCATCCTTTTAGTTGTTGACCTAGTAACTAATTTGCTAGGAACTGTGACCAATTTTAGGGAAAATTGGAGTGTTTTCCATTTCTTTTTATCTTGTTGACTTACTGCAGTTTCCTCAGTTTCCTTTGCCCTGTATTTTATAGAAATCTCAGGGACATATGTGATGGTCGTTTCTATAGATGAAGGTGCATCTCTCATGCTCTATGGGATGCTAAAAGAATCAGTTTTTATATGTGATGATGATACAAAGTTTCCCAATCCTAATTCATGTTTCTAATCTCTTCTAACATCAACAATTTTATCAATGAAAAATGGAAGAGGCTAGGTTCCCCTTGATATTTACTTACATGTACTCTTTCACCCATCTTCCCTAGGCTTCTGAAGAGGTATATTCAATGGTTTTGTACTAGTGAAGTGCATTAAGAGCCTGATATGATATTGGTAAACCCTAGTAAATCCCCCTTCACATGTTAAAAACCTTTGAATTACCCTCAAAAAATTACTATGATTCTCTAGTATAAGTTCTCTAGGTATGGTGGCTCCAAAATCAATGTTTCTAAATTTAGGCTTCAAAAATTCATGATAGAAGGCTAGATCCAATTGCATACCTTTCAACCATTGCTCTCCTTGATCATGGATCTCTGTTAGAGAAATGATGGTGTCTTCAGAAACCTGAAACTGCATGTTTCCCACCTTAGTCCCAATTCCATTAAAACTCAATGAAAACTCATTTTCCACCTGCATGTTGTACCCTTGAATCTTTTCACAAAACCTTATGCAAACCACTTGTTCAAAATAAATCCAGATTGTTGGATCTGCATTCACTATCCTTAGATATTGAGGGTCAAATATAACAATATCACCACCCTTTGTGTTCCTCCTCCTGCCTGGAGTTTCCATGATGCTGGTATGTGCCAATTTCCTTGTGGAAATGGAAAGGAAAGATTGTGCATAGGATAAAACAAAGCACTTGTAGATGCGCAGTGAATTCGCAAAATTAGGTTTGATGTAGCAAGGGATATGTCTTTTAAGGTGAAGCTTGAGTTTTTTTGTTCATAAGAAATTTTTTCCTTTCAAACATCAAACAGGATCCCAAAAAAACAGTTGGAGGGTGCAAGAGTAAGGTAAGTGATGATGTGCAATGCTGTGAGTAGCATCCCCTGCAACCCATGTGAAACAATCTTTGATGGGAAATTTGTAGATTTGCAAAGATGAATAGAGGTGTTAGGGACCTAACCTCCCTAACCCCTCATGTAGGTATAAAAATATAATTCTATGTAATAAAGGCCAATATTAATAAGTCCCATCAATAAGAAAGAATAATTCAAATGTAAGAAGACCTAATAGAAGCTTTCGCTTCTAGAAGGATCTTCCTCTAGATTGTTCTTTAGGATAGACAGATTTAGTATAAATAGAAGTAGAGGGTATGATAAATCTTGTCTTGGATATTATTGTAATAGATATATGCTCTAATGCAGGTGTCCCCCTCGAAGAAGAAAGTGAGCATTTCTATCAGTAATCAAAGTGCTCTTTTTGGTGTTATTATGGTATTACTATGGTATTGTTCTGATTATATCAATGTTTCTCTGACATTTCTAGCTAAAATATTTTTATTTTTCATACTATCTTATATCTGGAACAATACAAGAGGTATATGAGGGGTTTCTTTAAATGGAAGATGAAGAATTTGAATGAAAAAACCAAATTAAATCACCACTCATACCTATAATATCGTGTTTTACTTCAAAACCCAATAGTGTAGCATTAGGAAGTTGCACAACAAATTGTGCAATGCTTTAATTTTCTTGATGATGTCATGTGCCTCCAACAAATTTGAGCTTAGGAGATTTTCTGAACCATGACACGACTGACTCTAACTGATTTGGATTGAGCTCATGATCTTTCATTATGACCCTTAGTTTATATGAAAACCCATATTCTTGATATCGAGACCACATGACATCATGACTCACAATTAATTGTTTTAACCCTATCTATGCCATTTTATTAATCACAAACCCATGACTCATGACATGACACATACCTAAGATAAAAATGCCATGGTATTTATAAGACCAATTCATTACTTTAACCTGTCATACCTATTTAACTCCCAATTAACAACCTATTTATAAGACACTAACAAGTTCTTGTAGAAGTTGATTAGTTCATGTTCTATATTAGCGTAATCTGTGAGATTGTTTCCCTGACTGCCTTTGATCGATGAAATTTTTTTTTTGTGCCTTCTTTGAATTATTGAGCGGTGGAATAATTTGTGCTTTTATCCCCATCCTTCAACCATATGACCCTATCTTTTTATTCCCATAAGATTTCCTCTTTCCTGTTGTGAGCCACTATCTTTTCCTATACCTTCTCTTCTTCTTGTATGAGATGTTTTGTGCATCCTTCTAGGATCATAAATTATTGAATATACTGCATTTCTTCTTCTAACTCTTTCTTTTCCTTAAAAATACTTCCAAACTCTTATTTGTTCCATATTCTTATGCATCCTTTGAGATATTTGATCTTTTGTTAGAATCTTAACATGGGTGAAGAGGAGTGAAGGGATAATTCTTCCCACTAGATATTAATATTGTCTAGGAATCCTGGGTGATTGAGACAAAATCATTAAATTGGAAGGGGAATTTCAGAAGACTCMYATTGATATCTATGTCTAGATCAATGGGAAAATGATTAGAGCCATGGTAAGGAAGGATTTTGGCCATGATGGGAATTCCTGATCACACAAGCAGTGTTGAAGCCAGAAAGTGGTTTATTCTAGATGCAATATGCACTTTTCCTCCTCTCTTATTGTTCCAAGTATGTAACTCATTGATTGTTTTTTGGCCCTTGACCAAGTTTTAAGGAACACTTGGTCATATTTGACCATTTTTGGGACTTCGACAGCCTGTCAAAGATGGAGTGCCAGGCGAAGAAGATATCACGGGATATTGGTCCAATTTTCGGCCCCTTTTAGGGTTTTGGGTTAATGTAATGGGAAAGGTATGCCGGCCCATGGGTTTACCCATGCTTAGGCCCACTTTTGTAATGTATAAATATATACTTAGGAAATATAAGAAGATTCGATGGCTTAGTGATAGCAACTAGATCTGTGTGATGGGATATGGATTGTAGATTCTCTGTACATGATTGTAAAAGGCTTGCAGAGCTAAGTGCAAGTTGTTGTAAGAGCTTGTAGAGGGCTTTGTGCTGAAGTGCAAGGAAGAAGGATCTAGCGAGCTATGTAGATCTTGCGTCCTGTGTGAAGTAAGGGTTTTGAGTGGCTTTGTATTGTAAATAATTGAAGACAATAATAAAGAAAAAGGGTTGGTGGATGTAGCCCTAGGGTGGGGGTGAACCACATAAATATATGTGTGATGCTTTGTGCTTCGGCTTGATTTTATCCTTGTATTTGCTAAGTGATTCAATATATTTAGATAGATCTACTGATGTTTTCTGCTTCCTAGATGTGTATGAATATTAGATCTGATATGTATGAATATGCTTAGTGCCAATCTACTGGATCTGATCTATTTTACTGTTGCTAAGTGATGAAATATCTTATATCTAAGTGAATGTTGCGATGCTCTATGCTATCTGCGAAGTATAATAAGGGTTGAATATTGATGAATGATTGATGCTAAGTGCATTGTAAGTGATATAATCATAGATCTATGTCCCAGCTAAGGTTACAGACACCTGAGTCTTGCAACCACTCTTGCCTCTACCTCGGGTGAGACTTCATCTTCTTTGTAGGTGTTGCCAAAAGGGACGGTAGTTAGGGCTTTGTTGGTGCTCTCTTGAGCATTGAACCCTGGGTCTACCCCTGTGCCAACAAATGGTTATGTTGTTGGGACTGAAACTGTGATTGTTGGGAACTAGAGAAGAATAAGCTTTGTGCAAAGAAATCTCTGTGCGTAGATCTGTTGCCCTAGTGCGCAGTGTTCTACTTTACATGTGAAGCTTTGTGCCAAGAAAGAAATGTCAAATTTGAAGAAAGGAAGATTATATCTGAAGAAGAGAAGAAATATATGAATGCTTCCTGCTCTAAGAAAGGTAAAAGTGGAAATTTTTGAAAGAAAGAGGTTAGATCTGTAGAAAAGAGGTAAGATCTGTAAGCTCTGTGCTCAGATAAAGATAAGAAATTTCTATATCTAAAATCTTTGTGCTCTGTATAAGTAAGATGAGTAGAAATTTTTGTTTCTAAAGTATGGATCTAGGTATTTTTGATAGATACAGTCCTAGCTTAAAACCCAAGGCATTAATAGAAGAAATAAAGTTTTATATGAATAGATCTGATAAGCATAATGAAAGATATGCTATACCTATGAATAAAAAGAATGTTTGGACTAACAAATGGATGCAGGATCCTAGAAATCATTTTTTACATACTAGCTACCATGATCCTGGCGTGCAGTACAGAAGAAGTTGGGGATCATTTAAGAGAAAGAGAGGATTAACCCTTTTTTACAGTTGTAGAAAACTAGGACATCTAGCTAAGGAATGCCCTAGTAGAGGACCTAGTTGTCTTTGTTGCAAAGAACTAGATCATGAAGTATTGGATTTCCCTAGAATGATTGCTAGGCTTGAAGTAATGAATATGAACCCTAAGTTAGATATAGAGATAATAGAACCTCAGAAAGAATCAGAAAGTATTAATTCAGATGAAATAAACTCTGAATGAACACTGACATGTCAGACTATCAAAGATCTTTAAAGAAAATGAATGCATCGAAGTATGGATAGGAGACTTTGATATTGATTGTGTTCTATATGAGGAAACATAGATGAATATCATGATAGAGAGAATGTGGGAAGCTATAGCGAGGCCTGCTATGATTCCTTCACTAGGAAGAATAGGACTCTTCAGAGGAAAATTGGTAAACCTATGTGGAAGGCTCACTCAGATATCTATGAATGATAATGGAACTTCGACTGAAGAATATTTTGATATTATTACATTTATTGAGGACAGTGCCCCATTTACTATGTTACTTGGAAAACCTTGGATTGACAGATGGAAGGAAGAAGAAGAAGTTTTGGAACTGAAGAAACAAGAATTAAAATAATTTATGACTAAGAAGATTGCACAGTTGATTGAAGAATAGAAGAATAGATCGAAGCTCCTTGACACTAAAGACCCCAATGTCGAAGCTGAAAGAATGTCACAAGGCTCGTAGAAGACTGAAGCACCTGTCCCAGAGAAAGAAACATTAGTACCCTAGAGAGAATCTCAACAACACGCACTGACTATGCTAAAAGAAGATAGGAATCAGAATGGAAAAATGCAGACCGAGTTGAAGATTACTGGGAATAAGGATAGAAATTTAAGTAAGAGGAGGGCAAAAATTGAAAAGTTACAGGAGATTCCAGATGGAACATTGCAGAAATAAAACTCATAAAATGGGAGCTTCGCTAGGATATCAGAACAACGACCTATGGCACTTCATCGTGGCAAAGAAATATAGCCATTGGGACGATATACCCATTCGACTTCCACCTCAAATGGACAAAAAAACATTGATGGCTCATCACCAGACTGTTATACCACACCATAACGGATAGAATCAGAGTTAAGGAAGCCCGATACCCATTTCAAACAATTCGTTACAGAGTTACTTACTTAATCCATTGTGCCATGCATGGAAGACACTTTTTCTAATCGTGAATTTGAATCCACAAACTATCGGAATTGTGAACCGTGATTACTCCACCCTTAATCTCTACCTTACTATAGTATCAATGTTACTTTGAGAACCCAAGCTATTTATCCTAAGCATATATGTCCGACGAATTTAGTGCAGCTGAAGAATCTATAAGAGAGTTACTCGCTAGCCTCAGAGCCGAATAAGTCATGTCAGAGCAGGGATTGTCTACAAGTTTACATGCATCATCGATGAGAGGAGTGCAAGCCTCTCCATTGATTGCTCAAGTAGGAAAATCCTAAGTCGATGCAGAAATAAGAACTAAACATAAGGACGATATGGCCAACGCGAAGTTGGTTCCATCCATCCTACCTACTTACATACCACCTCTGAGCCACATGATCAATAGAGATAACCTGCCTAGAGACTTTGAGTACACTCTCATCATGGCGTACCTACCGAAAGGAGTACGTACAGTCTGCACAGATCATGACAAGATCGCAGCATTGAAGTTTAGTGATTTCAACCTGGGGGATCGTAAAGTTCACAACACACTGGCCCCATATAAGTACCTAACCAAAACCAAGGGAAAAAATTCAAAGATCATCCCTCAACAATGGATGATGAACCTCGCACAGTCTACTCTGCTCAACGTTATGAAGATACCACACTTCGGTAGACACCAAGAGGTGAATGCTTATTGGAAGATGCTATAGGAAAGTTACCATGGAGGACACTTATGGTTGAACCATCAAATAATAGTTGATCCATCGTTGATCAATCGAATCACCGAGCCTAGAATGCAGGGCCCTGGTCCCCACAATTACTATCCTAGAAATACCGCGGATTGTGCTCTTACTCAGAAGATCAAAGAAGCCTATGGCGATGTTGAGAAAGGCGCACGAGGCTAAAAGGTAGCTTCTATTGAAAGTGGCACAATGTGCCTGTTGATGGGCGAAATTGTCCATCCATCAATTGAGAGAGTGGAGCCAGTCCGGGGTTGTCTAAATAACCCAAGCCGTTTGGAATGAACCACCCTGACGAGTTTAATGGCTCCGTTGGCCGCTCTAACGTCCTAGGAAAACCAATGAGAAAACTAACCTAAACTAACTAATCTAACTAAAACAAATAAAACAAACTAAACTAACTAACAAGAAATAAAACAAACTAAACTAACTAAAACTAATACACTAATCTAATTAAAACAAACTACTAAATAAATTAAACTAAAACTAACTATAAACTATTCCAACTATTATATACAATCTACTAATTACTATTACACTAACTCTATTAATTAAATATCTAATTGCTAATTGGATTACAACTTATTCACAAATATACAATATCTACAAGTTGCAGATTTGAATAAAACCTGTAAAACTCATGTGTTTTCTGCCCTAAGACAGCTAGAGATATTTTTTTATTTTTATATTTTATGAATAAGAAATAAAACTTACTGAAACTAAACAATCCAATATATTTACTAAAATTAAACAATCTAATATATCAAACATATATATCTAACTAACAATACTAACAAATATGCTAACGGATATATGACAGATTGACCTGGAAGCGCTCCTAATTTGTCCTGTGTATGATGACTTCGAAGCTGGTCGGAGGAAGTAAACTCACACCGGTTAGTCCATAAGCTTCTCGTAAACGATAAGTTGTGCTGCTCTTTGAGTTGTTTACAGGACAAACAAGACATAAAAAAATCATAACAATTATATAATTTATAAATCTCTGCAATAAGGGAAACCTGTTATGCAAAAATTTATACTTTATAATTCAACTTATGAAGAAGAGAAATCTGTCGTTCATAAACTGAATTAAGAAATTGCTATGTTCTTTAAATACTTAGAAGAAAATAGATATGGATTACAGTGATTAAATTATATCATTTGCAAAAGATTAAGATAGCTAAAGTAGTCATTAACCAAATACAAATTGATATACATAACATGAAACAAAATATTGATATTATGAGAAGCTAAAGCTATAACAAAACACCAAATTCTACCTCAGTCTGTATTAAAAATCCATATCCTTGTTCTCCCACGAATGAGGATGATCATTATTACAAAAATGATAGGTATTTATAAGTCTCTCCACAGGGTAAAACCTCCCTGTGGATAATATCAAACTGTTTTACATAATCTGGGAAAATATCACAAAATCAACTAACTAGGAAACTAAAATGCAAGTGAGATCTTTGAAATATTCCCTAATTGCTTATCAAATACACTGTAATTTTGAATTCATCTGCAATAGACCAAACATATCAAGTTAGAAATATATTTCATTAGGAAAACAATAAAAATGTGATTCTACAGACTTAGCTACAGAATTATCTGATTCTGTAGCTAGTCTAAAATAGCATACAGGATCAGATAGAAATCAAATCAAATCTTTTTAAAATAATCAAATCCAATTTTCTTTCAATAAACATTAAAAATGAATCACTAATGATTCAAATGATTTTATCATTCAACATAAAACATAATCAAAAGTGATTTAATCGAAACAGGGGTGAGAATACTCTGTTTCATTTTACCATAAAATAGGGTCAAACAGTAACAAGACTGTTTCATATCAAATGAAATCCATAATGAGTCATATCATGTGTGATACGATCTAATCCAACACAACCAGAATCCATTCGTTATAGCTATAATAATGTAGCATAAGATTCATGTTGTTTTAATTAAATACAAAGATGGAAAGACTGTTATGATCATGGGTAAATATAACAGCATCAACCAAAATTCACCATAGATTTCGATCAATGAGCGTTTCACAGTCAACAGACAGGATCAATTAATAGTGATCACAACCATCATCAAGTCGACATAAATGATAATCAGAAACTGGGCAACAATCGAAACAAATTGTGACTGAGTTGAATATAGAATAATAGTGAATCCAATCTCGTTTTACAAATCAACTTGTAACTGAATATTCATTACAAATCCAACCGATAACAGAGTTGTTCTTAATAGCAAACCAAAACAAATTAACCGGCTGGTTTTCACATAACCGTTACGAATTGAATCCATTCACGAATTGGGTGAATTTGTACAGAATCATTTTAAAAACAATCCAAACTGTATTCGAGTTGTTCGAAAACCATATGGACATAAAACCGTAACAGTTAACCATATCACAATTGTTACCAATCATACAGTTAACCATATCACAATTGTTACCAATCATAGCATATACATCATAACAAAATCAAAACGAAATGTGATTGTGTTTAGAATCGAAATATGAGAAACAACTCGTGTCTATCAAACGACTTCAATCGACAGCAGAGCATTCATTTTGGCTAAATCAAACAACTCAAATCCATATCAAATCAAATCGGATCGATTAAAATCTAATCGAAACTAAACTGGGAAAAATAATTCCATTCAGTCAAAGCAAGGCTATGTACACAATGTAACAAAACCAATCAATATTGAACAGAGCTATTCAAGCCAAACTTGAATCGTTATATAAACTCATACTATTTACAAAAAATGATTGATATTACACATACCTGTGTGACGAGGCTATCCAATTACGCCAGCTTAGAATTCACCACAGCCGTGGCAGATTCCACATTTTTAAACAAAATGGAGCCTGTCGTTCTTTGTCTCTTATCAGTGGTCTGCACCTCATCCTTTTGACGGGTAAGCAGTGTAACCTGGTCCTCCAAAGATTTAATATTTGACTGTAGCATCGGCACATCAAGATAATATCTCTCTAACCATGAGCCACATTGATCATAGGGTGGCACTGTAGGCTTTGACAAAGCAAGAGAGGGTTTAGATGAATGACTGGGGGTTTCACAAGGTAGCTCAATGCCTGGATAGTTAGGGTCGTTTTTCAAACAAGGTGGTAGGTTTGACATGAAGTCATACGAGGGTTTGGCACACAAACCTTCCGAATAGGGATATTCACTTGCCAAAAAACGTTCAATCTCTGAATCAGAGTCCTCACTCAACATGATAGGGTCAGGATTGACAGGGGGTTTTATCTTGTTCTTCTCCATTCAAGAGATTAGATGCGCATTCTTTTTTCTTTTGTCGTTTCTAGTAGGTTTGGTTTTAGGCTTCTTTCCCGCAGGCTTAACAGATTCGACATCCTTGGTCACAGAGTGGGGTAGGTCGATAGGTTAATTGGGTAAGGGTTTAGGTAAAAGGATACTGTAGGGTACCGGGGGTACAACATTTTTCTTGGTCACCACAGGTTTGTCAACCTATGGTGGACTCAGATGCTCAAAACCATTGCGAGCAAGAAAATCGTTCCAACAGTCTCCGTTTAACTCGAAATGATAAACAACAATTATTTTAACCAGCCCATAGTGAAAAAGGTTGTTGTTAGCCTGGTTCTTTTTGTACTTCTTAGACATATTAAACAGGCTTCTATGCAAATAATACGGCATATTGAGCTGATAACCCATAAAAACCATAAGAAAACGAAGGTGGTGTAAGAAAACAAACCCATACCGACCTTTGCAGGTGATGAACTGTTTGATAATCATCAATAATTCATGCTAGCGCTATTTAAGCATGGTCACAGGTAAATCTTTGTCACAGGAGCTAACCTTACGCGACTGAAAGAGCAAAGTCCAAGGGACTTCTTCTACCTTGGAATTCTTGGACCATCATTGTCGAGTGGCAGGCAAACCCGTAGTAAGACTGATAAACTTCTCGTCAAATTGCAATTGAACATCACCGACTTTGGTGTTGTAGGAAAATCTGCCTGCGGACAAGTAGATCGACCTCTAGAGCTTTATCTTAACCCTAGATAGAAAAATGCTTAACGTGGACACTGAATTTCTTTCAAATCTATCTAAAATAATACATGAAAAGGAAGGATGATAGAAGTACCTGTTATCGATGTTTTTCCCTACACGCTCCGAGTTGCGCTCCAATATTTTGCTCCTCGCTGAGTTCTACAGACAAAGCAAGATACAAATACTTCCTACTCTATTGATATTAGCTTGAAAACAGATCTGTCATTAAATGATAAGTTCATGTAACATCAGACACAAACTAGAAAGAAACAGGCCAAGCGTGTCATATTGATGAGAATAACGACAACATTACTTACAATCGTAGATGCGAATGTGACACCTTCATCAAGTCCTCTTTGTCTAACCCTTGCCTGAAAGATCCAAGACCTGGATGACAACATCTTCACTGATCAATCTCCTTCAGCTGACTGTAAGTTTCCTCCAAGATCATAAGTTTCACATGTTCAATTCTTCCCCCACTACTTATGAGATCATAAGTTTGGTGTAATTCTGCATTTCCCATTCCACACCACTCATGAGATCATAAGTTTGGTATGATTCTCTTTTTGCAATCCCCTTTCACCATTAGAAATCTTGGTTATATAGCCTTGGAGAGGCTCAACAATCTTGAGATATCCTTGGGGAAGGTGAGGATTTTCCTCCTTCAGTTGAGGATTTGCCCTAGGATCATGGCTGGACTAGGGATTTGAATCCAACTGCCTTCCAAGAATGAAAATATGCTTCCCCCATTCATCTCAACAGCTTAACAACCGCCCAGAATAGGTAGCGCTCCCTCAAAAGGGCCATCAAAGCATTGTAGCACTCCCTAGTAAGCTTTAGGGGGCACCAACACCCTCAAAATCTATAGCGCTCCCTCAAAAGGGCTAGGGAAGCGTTATAATGCTCCCTGACAGTGTATTGGGGAGCGCCGACGCTCCAAGATAGTGTAAGGGGGAGCGCTCCTCTCCAAAACTCAGTTTTTTAGGTGCTTTCAGATGAAAAAAGGTTGTTTGACTTCAGTAGATCAGTTCTCCTCCTTCAAATTAGTCATGTGAGATGTTATAAGTGTCTCCTTAGTGTCGTTATCATGAAAGTATGTCTGAACATCCTTTGCGACACTTGTGACCAACTTGTGACACTTGCGAAAGTTGATGCAACACTTACGACAATTGAGAGGGATAATGCGACACTTATCCAGCTGAGAAATTTTGACATGTAACAGAATGCCTCTCAAAGTATGAAGTTAGAAGATGCCAACTGATAACTGAAATACTTTGTAGACTCTCAAGCAAGGGTATAGACTCAGAGAACCAGACGAAAGATGCACACAACCATCCAACAAATATTATGACATGTTTCAAAACCCAAGGCAGGCATACCTATGCTTGGATGTTTCAAGACTCAGTAGGATACGTCTGCCATAAAATACACTGCGGATCCATAATTGCATTGATAAAAAGGGTATAGCCACCGAGAATACACTGTGGATCTATACTCGCATGACATGAACTGATCGTAGCCACAAAGAATACACAGTGGATCTACGAGATGATAAGACATAGCCACGACCAATACAAAGTGGATCTATGTAACAATGTATGTGCTCTTAATCTAGAACTCCTTCGCAACCTGGGCAAAGCATGTACCAAAGTGAATTACTCAACCCAAGGTCTTCATACCAATCCCAACGTGGTACGAATCCGACCATGTGAATAGATGTTTTGGTGTCGAACATGGCGGAAACCACTTGATTACCGGTCAATGAGGTAAACCGTTAACAAGTTCGAGGGAGATCACCATTAATGTCAATGATTCCCAAGGTACCTAATTACATTCCATCAAATGTGAATAAATGAGCTGAAGTCGAACATCCGTGGAATCATTCGATTAGGAGTCAATGATGTAAACCCACTGTCGAATGTGAGGAGGCCTTCCATTGAGGCATGCAGGTCCCAAAGTACTGAATGGTTTCTACGCCTAATTTCTGGATAATGTGCTGAAGTCGACAGGAATAGACTCGTCGAGGGAGGGCCTTGATGTATCCCCCATCAATGACACGAAATGGACACAAAGATGTAATTGGTAGATCAAGCGAACATGGACTGACGCAGGTTTTGAGGCAAGATATTTGGGATGGCTGACTCTCGAGACAGATACTTCCCTTGAACATTGAGGCACAACGGCGAAACATGACATGGACCAAAACTATGCAATGGGTATCGTGACTTGTGTCGGGTATCTCAAAGGAGTGAAAGGAAACTCAAAAGATTGGCTCAGTGTAGAGGTTCAGCGGATTATGATATGTTCAAAATGACAAAGTGTTGTGTTCAAGGGTGACTCTAAGAAATGTTGGATGATGTTCTCAAGAGACTGCTTGGCTTATTCCTTTCAATTTTTCCCCCATACAGATAGACGAGTACCTCTTTTTAATTTAACGAGTTCGAGGAGGATAACACATGCTCGATATAAATCACCTTTGGTAAGTTCCTCTTCCGTTGTTTAACGAACTGGAAGAAGTAAGAGTTCGTTCCCATATGGGTCTGTCGATGTGTGCTTTAACGAGTCCAAAGACAGAAAACTCAAAGGTTTTTCGGGATTATAGAGTTTGGAAAAACACTTAAAAGAGAACTCTCTCAGTGCAATTTTCGTACAGTATTCCAACGAGACCGAAAAAGGGTTAAACTATCGCTCGAAAGACACTCTTTCTGACCTTTTAACAAGTGTGAAAGAAAGCAAGATCACTCTACAATCTTTTCATT
>JASDQU010213527.1:2940-18491 GCA_032191745.1 Picea mariana
AACATATTTTCCACCAAATTTAATTTAGACATCTGTAAAAATAAAAAACATAATAAAAAAACAAATAACACATATTAGCATATATATTGTAACTAAATATTAAATAAACAATAAGAAATAATAACATAACCAACCACAGTTACACATATTTAAGATCTAGTTTCTCTCCAATTAAGAGTACATGATTTAAACAATTTGTAAATCTTATCTAAAATCTTAAAAAAAATTAAAGAGAAAAATTATGTTCTTGGTAAAAAAAAAATTGAATTAGAGTTATATAATAATTTGAAAATAAATATAGAATTGTGTATGAAGAAAGTTCACAAATCTCCATATTAAGTCATTCTTCCAATGAAATATTTATCTCTTTGTGGATAAATTCTAAAATTCTTGGGTGAAATTCTCCTGGTGGATAAGGTCCCAAATCCTTCAGGTGAAATTCTCCTTGTGGATAAGGTCCCAAATCTTTCAAGTGAAATTCTCATCCCATGTGATGTTATTTTGTTCTTGGTAAAACAAATTGTGAGTTAGAGTTAGATAATAATAATCTGAAAATAAATATAGAACTGTGTATGAAGAAAATTCACAAATCTCCATATTAAGTCATTCTTCCAAAGTAATACTTATCTCCTTGTGGATAAAGTCCAAAATCCTTCAGGTGAAATTTTACATGTGGATAAAGTCTCAAATCCTTCACAAATTCTCATCACGGGTGATGTTATTTGATCATATTTACACAACAATAAAATACTAATCTCCTCAATAGTTAAATACTTCTCTCTTCTTCTTTTGCAGTGGTCATATAATCAAATTTCACGACGCCCTTTCAAACTAAATGACTCATAAATATCCATATTAAGTCATTCTTCCAAAAAAATACTTATTATCTAAAAAAGTTTACAAATCTCCATTTTAAAAACTATTCTTCTAAAAAATACTCATATAATCTCCAAACTTCACAAATCTCCATTTTATGAACCATTCTTCTCTTTCTTCGGTGGAATAGATGTTCTCATATAATCTTGCATGTACATGAAGAAAACACAAATATGCACATGTATATTAAGTCATTCTTCAAAAACCATTTAAATGGGATGTATTCATATTAGTTATAATGAAATTCTCTTTGAAATTATGTGAGCTAACTCAGATATACAATATGTGTGAGCTTATTTGTAAATCTAATTGAATGTTGGTTTTTGTGATTAGTAACCAATTTTGTTAAGAGTTTGAAAATACCCTTCCAAGAAGAAATTCACTTCTTTGTATGTAGAAAACACAAATTTGTCCATACTACGCCATTCTTGGACAAGAAAGCAAGGAATGCAATCAAAGAAAATTTAGAAACTTTCTCTTTTCTGATGTGGGATAGAGTCTGTTCTCAAATATTCAAACATGTTCAAGTTCAAAATTAGGTCTTCATCATTATATAAACTTAAATAAGTTTGAATGTACACCATTTAAGACAACGATAAACTTATCTAGGGGTTCTATATATTTCAAAATAATTTTTCAAAGCGTTGAATAGGAAAAGCTAAACTAAAAATTTGAGAAAATGAAAATTTGATAAAAGTCAAGAACATACATTTATGAATCATCCTAAATGGAAACATCCTTCCCTAATCCGTGTGCTTCCTCTACTTCCTCAATCCCAATCTCCCTTCTGAGCACACTCTTAGGTACTCTTTTCACATTAGCCTATATAACACATTTAAAATTTGAAAATTTGAAAAATTATATTTAAATGATTATAACACATTAAATTTAAATGATTTTAAGACATTAAATGATACCTTTGAACTCCCACCCTCTTCAAACTCTCCCAATGAGAATTGAGACAAGTCTTCCCAAGTAGTAGAAGATGGAATAGAGATCTGTGAACAACACAACTAAGAACTAAATCTAGGATTCAATGTGTTTGCAATTATAAAAAATTATAAATGTTGTTGATCTCTTATTCAAAAGAGTGGAGATTGAACAACTATTAGAAAAAACATACATGATTCAACCCATCCAAATTTAAACTTGTCGAATCAAGTCCCCTACCGACTGGAGATTCGTTTAACATATCTCCAAACTGCAATTAATGGCAAAAAGAACTCTATTATTTCTATAGAGACAATGATATATAAATCTAGAACTAGAAGTAAACTATCATAAAATGCGTCAAAAATTTCCTAAATAAAACACATACCAATCTGCGGTTTGGGTCATCATTCTGAATGACCTTCTTCCAACCATACCGGCAAAATTTTGCATACTCCAAAACATCTTCTACTGACATTGTATCTAACTCTGCATCTGTTTTATCAACAAATGTGGCCCGAGAATTGGCTTCCACTCGTTGATACTTCATGCCAACATCAACACCATAAAAAACAGCTTCCAAATTTTCCCTAATTACAGTCTTGGCCTCTTTGCAAACTTTTGATGTAACCTGAAACTCTTAAAGTGAATCAAATTCCCTTGTTGGGTGAGGTACTAAACGTTGTGGAGGCCTCAGCAATGTTTCACTTTGATATGCCCCTTTGCGATCATATGTGCGTCACTTACCAGTCCCATAATATTTGGATGGTAGACTAGTATAATCAGGGTGCATGTACAAGAAAAAATCTACAAAAAAGTGTCTTGCAAAATAGTGTGGAACCTCATCATTCCACAACAATTTCTCATATGCCGCCAAAAATCTGTTATACAAATGTCCTGCAAAGTCAGGGTGCTTAAAATATTACACCTTCAACATCTTCCACTTTGGGCCTTATTTAAAATTGAACATGGAAATGGCGTCTTCTTTTGAAACTCTATTTTTTACTGCCTCCCATTTATCAAGACCCATCACCTTTGACTTTCTCTGCCTCATTAGATGGACAAAACTTTCAGTGGTTGGCCCCATCCTCTGATATGCATCCATAAATGTTTCCAATGAATGCAAAAAAAATTGCAAACTTTGTTTTCTCTCCTGAGGGAGTTCCAAGACCACCAAATCATTTTCCAACCTCTTTTTAACACCTGAGCATCGCTCAAGCATCATTGCTTCAATATTCCCTTCTCAGGGAAGTTCATCACCAACATCTGAAGGATAGGTGGACGTAGGTGTGTAATATTTTGTTTCTTGATAATGCAGCCTCCTAAATCCACTTTCACCCTCTGCACCGAAATTTGAATCTTCATGACAACCACTCTCATTGTTGGCCCTTTCTCTAAATTGATTGTCAACACACACATTTGAAAGTAAGTTCAAGATTTAACCTCACATAAATTTAAATAAAAAAAATAACAACAAAAATAAACAAAATCAAAGAAAATTACCAGAAATATTCTCTTATCCAGAGGTATTCCCTACATTCTCAGGTGTAGGAGCATCGATGTGCAACCTATCTAAGAAGGTTGCATCCATATCACTGGCTTGAGCAGGTTCTGTATTTGATCTATTCATAGACTCGTTTGAAAATCTCCTCCGATGAGATTGTTGTTGCTCACTCGGAGTCCCAGTCGAAGAAGGAGTTCTTGTTATTCCTTCTTGAGAATACCTAGAGAGTTTGTGAGGAATGTTTGGAAAATCGCATGTCAACATCTCTCCTCAATATCTATCCACAATGCAGAGTTTATCAATAAAAATGCACATATGTACTCAAGTTCAAGCAATTAAAAACACAGAGATAAATAAGAGTTTTAATCAATCAAGCCACAAAGGTACTCGCTCATTAGAAGGCGCAAAGAATATACATTCAACCATGAATTAATCAAATCAAAGTTAAGTAATGGGTCCATAGACAGCATGGAAAATTCTTATCCTTCACTGATCATCCATGCACAAAAAAGCAAGGCATTTGAATCTATAGGTCTTTAAACACCAAAGTGACGACCGTCGATTCGGCTCCTGGTCGACTGCTCAGGCATAGACTGATGACTAAAGGGATAAGTGACATAATATAAAACCATAATCTTTTCATAATAATCAATAAAACCCACACATAGAAGTCATTGAAATCAGAAGTTGGTTCGCCAAGGGACTGTCATTCAACTCACAGTTTTATCATTCAAAATGCACATCAAAGAGAAGACGCAAAGAATAGACATTTAACAATGAATCATTCAACTCAAAGATAAGTAAGGGATCCATAGACAGCATGGAAAATTCTTATCCTTCACTCATCATCTATGCACAGAAAATCAGGGCATTTGAATCTATAGGTCTTTAAACACTGAATTGATGACCGTCGATTCGGCTTATGGTCGACTGCTTATGCACAGACTGATGACTAAAGGGATAGGTGACAGAAGATAAAACCACAATCTTTTCATAATAATCAATAAAACCCACACATAGAAGTCATTGAAATCAGAAGTTGAGTTCGCCAAGAGACTGTCATTCAACTCAGAGGTTTACCATTGACAATACACATCAAAGAAGAGGATGCAAAGACTAAACATTAATCCATGAATCAATCAAATAAAATATAAGTAAGGGATAGACAGCAGGACAAATTCTTATCCTTCACTCATCATCCATGCACATAAAAGCAGGGCATTTGAATCTATAGGTCTTTAAACACCAAAGTGACGACCGTCGATTCGACTCCTGGATGATTTCTCAAGAAAATAATGATGACTAAAGAGATAAGGGGTAGAAGATAAAACCACAATATTTTCATAATAATCAATAAAACCCACACAAAGAAGTCATTGAAATCAGAAGTTGGGTTCGCCAAGGGAAATCAATTTAGAAAAACAACAAGCAAGTGGATTGATTAAAATTTCCCTCTGGTTGGATCCACTAAAAAAATGTATTGGAACATTTCTTTAAGATTACTTAAAAGTTCCCTATGGTTGGATCCACAAAGACTGCATAGAATTTAATGCATTAGAATCCCCAAAACAAAGAGTTTAACATTCATAACCTCACACACCCATGTTTTAATCACAACAAGGTGAAGGTCTTGCATGAACATGGATTATATGCCATTGCTTTAAACTTCCCATTAGCATTGTTTAAATTTTATTGAGTTTTTATACTAATTCCTTTATTCTCATGTTAAATGGGATGGGATTGAGGGTTGTTTGTATTCTTAATATAAATTAAGATGAGGTGGAGCAAATGCAATATTTTTCATAATGTTATATTATATAACATATGAACTGTGCAAATGCTATATTATATATTTGGATCACTTGAGAGATTTAAGGACAAATTGTTGGATAGTTGTGGATATAGTTGAACTAAATACATAATTGTGAAATATTTTATGGTCACCTAAAGTTACATAAAGAGACCTAATTTTACTATAAACTAAGCGATTTCCACTAAGGGATACATAAAGGGACCTAATTTTACTATAAACTAAGGGATTTTCACTAAGGGATTTATACCTAATTGTTACATAAAGGAACCATATTTCCACTAAGCGATTTATTAACTATAAACTCCCTAACTCCCTTTCTTGATATAGATTTGACTTTATTTGTTGTTGATTATTAAAGCTAACATCATATCCCTCCATGTCCAAAACCTATTTTTACCTTGAAAACAATTGTAAATCATATGAATTTTGGCTCAGGGAGAAAAAAAGACCCCTTTTGAGACACTCATCAATCTTGTTATATTATATATGGATTTGAAGATTTGGGTTGTAGCATTTCTATATAATCATGGAGAAATACTGAGAAAATTCAAAAGTGTTTATAATTTATAATCTTATAATTAATATCATACAACCTATCCTATCCTCATATAATTAGTTTTTTCCCCATTAAAAGAATGACTAAAACTAGATAGTTAATGTAAAGTAGATAGAATTTAATTCTAGAATAGATAGTTCTAGAGCGCAAGAGGGAAACGGGATATAGACACCCTCATTGTGTATTGTAACATAATTGAGAAGGAAGAAGCATTGGAGCAAGAGCATGCAGAGAGCTGTGTAAGAACACCCATGTATAGATATTTGGATTAATAGAAGAAAGCTTTGATTCAAATTCATGGTTTCTGTTGTTCTCTATGTATTGATGCTGAATGATATGCTCATGTGCGTTTGCTTATTGTTATACATTTTCTTTATATGCTTTGTATATGATTTCATGCTTTGAGTTTGAAGTCTGAAGGAAAGAAGAAATGAGTTTCAATTATTTCTCTATCTGAGTAAGAGTTCCTGCAAGGAGTGCATTCAAAGTGTTCGCAAGGAGTGCGTTGAGAGAGGGTTCAGATAGAGTAGCTTTTGTTGTCGTTCATGTAGAAGTGCATACAGGCACAGGAGATGTGCAAGGAGTGCGCAGGCCAAGTGACATTTCAGGGTTGTGAACCTGAGTGAAGTATTCAAGGACTGTTGCTGTAGGTGTGCGCAGATTCGAAGTAATTCAACACTTGGAAGTGTCTGAAAGTTGCCGCAAGGAGTGCGTGCAATGGTTCTCTGAAAGCTCGAAGTTGAAGAAACTTCGGAGGGACTTGAATTCTTCAAAGGACGTGAAGGTCGTGGAAAATCTCAGGAGGTATAGGACCTTCGAGTAATCGTCAAAGGGTTGCACAAAAAGTTTGTATAGAGAGTTGTTCAACAGGCTTGCAAGTTTGCATGCAGGTGAATGAGTCCTGAGGAGGAACACTTGGTCATTCGCAGGAATCGCCAAACAAAGATGGACGATTGGTATTCTCTGAGGAGGATTTGTGAAATCCCGTGAACCATTAGATCACGTAGAGGTGCAGGGGAGATACTGCAGGTATTCCCGAGAGGTTAAAGCTCAGGAGGGGTAGAGTCGTTGATCCGATCCACAAGGGTCATTGGATCTATATGTATATCGTGTATCAGGGTTTCGTGGGTGGAAGTCCCGTGCACATAGCAACAGGAATCGCAATATCCCGACAGTCAAAAGGATAGTGTGGGGTCATATAGGAGTAGGTAGGTGGATAGGTGGCACGCCTTATTGGGGTTTCGCAGCGAGAAGTTCTGAACTCATTATATCAGGATTCACGAGATTGCGAACTTCGAAACGCCGATGGAGTGAAGGCGTTGAAAAGTCAAACTCGTGTGTGTGTCGGAGTTTCGGCTTATCGGGCATCAGGAGTCGGGCATACGAGTTGTTCAATATCACGAGTGCCGAGATCGCAACGGGAAAAGTCCCGACAAGGTAAAAGAGAAGGTCAGCATTGATGGGTTATTGGGTCTCAGGGATTTGAGAGACTTATGCTCGACCACTGACTTCGTGAAGTCGAGAAGTCTTATTTCCCAATAGAAAAAGGGAGATCCCGTGAGAGAGTTTCTGTGGGTGTAGATTTCCTGATAGGGAAATAGAAGAACATTTGCGTTCTTTAGGCTGTGAGAAGGAGAAGATCCTGTGAGAGGACGTGCTTGCGAGCACGGGCTGCGTCAGTTTGGTATCAGAGCACAGAAAGATTATTTGCTTTCTGTAGCAGAGGAGAAGAGAATTCACCATGCCGCCAAGGAGAGATAGACAATCACTCGTTTCAGAGGATAGGGAGATGCCAAGAAGCAGAGGCAGGCAGATGACAGATCCAGTTATGGAGAGACAAATGCGTGATCTACGAGCTAGACTCAAAGACATGGAGACAGTGCAAAGATGCACAGTTAGTGTGAGGGATCTCAGTGATTCTGAAAGTGAGATTGAGGCTGAACGTGAAGAAGAAGTTGCAGCTAAAGATGCATCAAATGAGCGTTTGATCAGAGCTATTGCCAGGATGGGTGCAAGAGAGAAAATGGACATTCCAGTTTACGAGGGAAACTTGGATGCAGAGGAGCTTCTAGGTTGAATTAGCGCTCTTGACACATACTTCGACTATGAAGATGTCGAAGAAGACAATAAGGTCAAGCATGCTATCACTAGATTGAAAGGACATGCAACATTGTGGTGGGATGAACTACAAGATGACAGACACTGCAAGGGAAAGTAGAAGATCAAAAGATGGGATAGGATGATCGCCAAGATGAAAGCGAAATTCATCTCGAGAGATTATCAAATTACTCTGTTCAGGAGGATGCAGAACCTGAGATAGAATATGATGACAGTGAAGGAATACACTGAGAAATTCTATAGAATGAAAATCAGGGCAGGTCATCGAGAGAGTGATGATGAGAAAGTTTCCAGATATATGAATGTCCTGAGATATGATATCCAGGATGATATGAGCATGGTAACCATCCAGTTGAAGATGCCATCTGGGAGATCAAGGCAGAGATACAGAAGCATGGACAGACTGTGAAGGAGCTCATGGACAGGATCCCATGAAATTTTTCAAGTGAGGTAGTATGATGCAGGAGCATCTCCCACATCAAGCAAGCCAGCACGGAAGCAAAAGACAGCTGGAAGCATCCAACACAATTTTTTGAAATTTCCCTTGAAGTTGATGCGCGAACATAAATATGACAATTTAATGAAGCGCACTTATGTAATGTAAACAGACCTTGAGTGGATTTCTCTTGTCCTTAGTAGGTAGAAGGCATTTAAGATAGTTAATGTAAAGTAGATAGAATTTAATTCTAGAATAGACAATTCTAGAGCGCAAGAGGGAAATGGGATATAGACACCCTCATTGTGTATTGTAACATAATTGAGAAGGAAAAAGCATTGGAGAAAGAGCATGCAGAGAGCTGTGTAAGAACACCCATGTACAGATATTTGGATTAATAGAAGAAAGCTTTGATTCAAATTCATGGTTTGTGTTATTCTCTGTGTATTGATGCTAAATGATATGCTCATGTGTGTTTGTTTCTTGTTATACATTTGCTTTATATGTTGTGTATATGATTTAATGCTTTGATTTTGAAGTCTGAAGGGAAGAAGGAATGAGTTCCAATTGTTTCTCTATCTGAGTAAGAGTTCTTGCAAGGAGTGCAGTCGAAGTGTCCACAAGGAGTGCATTGAGAGAGGGTTCAGATAGAGTATCTTTTGTTCTCGTTCATGCAGAAGTGCATACAGGCACATGAGCCATGCAAGGAGTGCGCAGGCCAAGTGACATTTCAGGGTTGTGAACCTGAGTTAAGTATTGAAGGACTGCTGCTACAGGTGTGCACAGAGTCAAAGTAATTCAACACATGGAAGTGTCTAAAAGCTGCCGCAAGGAGTGCGTGCAATAGTTCTATGAAAGCTCGAATTTGAAGAAACTTCGGAGGGACTTGAAGTCTTCAAAGGACGTGAAGGGCGTGGAAAATCTCAGGAGGTATAGGACCTTCAAGTAAACGTCAAAGGGTTGCACAGAAAGTTTGTACTGAGAGGTGTTCAATAAGCTTGCAAGTTTGCACGCAGGTGGATGAGTCCCGAGGAGGAACACTTGGTCATTCACAATCGCCAAACAAAGATGGACAGTTGGTATTCTCTGAGGAGGATTCGCGACATCCCATGAACCGTTAGATCTCGTAGAGGTGCAGGGGAGATACTGTAGGTATTCCCAAGATGTTAAAGCTCAGGAGGGGCAGAGTCATTGATCCGAGCCACAAGGGTCGTTGGATCTATATGTATATCGTGTATCGGGGTTTTGTGGGTGGAAGTCCTGTGCACATAGCAATAGGAATCGCGATATTGTGATACACGATATCCCGATAGTCAAAAGGATAGTGTGGGGTCATATAGGAGTCGATAGGTGGACAGGTGGCACGCCTTATCAAGGTTTTGCAGTGAGAAGTTCTGAACTCATTACATCAAGATTCGCGAGATTGCGAACTCCGAAACGTTGATGGAGTGAAGGAATTGAAAAGTCAAACTCACGCGTCTGTCGGTGTTTCGGCATATCGGGCATCGGGAGTTGGGGATACGAGTTGTTCAACATCGCGAGTGTTGAGATCGCGACGGGAAAAGTCCCGACAAGGTAAAAGAGAAGGTCATCATTGATGGGTTATCAAGTCTCGGGTATTCGAGAGACTTATGCTCGACCACTGACTTCGCAAAGTCGCAAAGTCCAATTTCCCAATAGAAAAAGGGAGATATTGTGAGAGAGTTTCTGTGGGTGTAGATTTCCTGATAGGGAAATAAAAGAACATTTTCATTCTTTGGGCCGTGAGAAGGAGAAGATCCTGTGAGTGGACGTGCTTGCGAGTGCGGGCTGCGTCAGTTTGGTATTAGAGCACAAAAAGATTCTTTTCTTTCTGTAGCAGAGGAGAAGAGAATTCACCATGCCGCCAAGGAGATATAGACAATCACCCGATCCAGAGGATAGGGAGATGCCGAGAAGAAGAGGCAGGCAGATGACAAATCCAGTTATGGAGAGACAAATGCATGATCTACGAGCTAGACTCAAAGACATGGAGACAACGCAAATATGCACAGTCAGTGCGGGGGATCTCAGTGATTCCGAAAGTGTTATTGATGCTGAACGTGAAGAAGAAGTTGCAACTGAAGATGCATCAAATGAGCGTTTGATCAGAGCTATTGCCAGGATGGGTGCAAGAGCGAAAATGGACATTCCAATTTACGAGGGAAACTTGGATGCAGAGGAGATTCTAGACTGGATTAGAGCTCTTGACACATACTTTGACTATGAAGATGTCGAAGAAGACAGGAAGGTCAAGCACGTTGTCACTAGATTGAAAGGGCATGTAGCATTGTGGTGGGATGAACTACAAGATGACAGACGCTGTAAGGGAAAGCAGAAGATCAAAAGCTGGGATAGGATGATTGCCAAGAGGAAAGTGAAATTCATTCCGAGAGATTATCAAATTACTCTGTTCAAGAGGATGCAAAACCTGAGATAGAAGTTGATGATAGTGAAGGAATACAATGAGGAATTCTATAAACTAAACATCAAGGCAGGTCATCGAGAGAGTGATGATGAGAAAGTTGCCAGATATATGAATGGCCTGAGATATGATATCCAGGATGAGATGAGCATGGTAACCATCCAGTTGAAGATGCCAGCTGGGAGACCGAGGTAGAGATAAAGAAGCATTGAAGCAAGAGCATGCAGAGAGCTATGTAAGAACACCCATGTACAGCTATTTGGATTAATAGAAGAAAGNCAATGAGGAATTCTATAAACTAAACATCAAGGCAGGTCATCGAGAGAGTGATGATGAGAAAGTTGCCAGATATATGAATGGCCTGAGATATGATATCCAGGATGAGATGAGCATGGTAACCATCCAGTTGAAGATGCCAGCTGGGAGACCGAGGTAGAGATAAAGAAGCAGGGACAGACCGTGCAGGAGCTCATGGACAGGATCCCATGAAATTTTTCAAGTGAGGGAGTATGATGCAGGAGCATATCCCACATCAAGCGAGCCAGCGCGGAAGCAAAAGACAGTTGGAAAGCGTCCAGCACAAATTTTTGAAATTTCCCTTGAAGTTGATGTGCGAACATAAATATGGAAATTTAATGAAGCGCACTTATGTAATGTAAATGGACCTTGAGAGGATTTCTCTCGTCCTTAGTAGGTAGAAGGCATTTAAGATAGTTAATGTAAAGTAGATAGAATTTAATTCTAGAATAGATAGTTCTAGAGCGTAAGAGGGAAATGGGATATAGACACCCTCATTGTGTATTGTAACATAATTGAGAAGGAAGAAGCATTGAAGCAAGAGCATGCAGAGAGCTATGTAAGAACACCCATGTACAGCTATTTGGATTAATAGAAGAAAGATTTGATTCAAATTCATGGTTTGTGTTGTTCTCTGTGTATTGATGCTGAATGATATGCTCATGTGTGTTTGCTTCTTGTTATACATTTGCTTTATATGTTGTGTATATGATTTCATGCTTTGAGTTTGAGGTCTGAAGGGAAGAAGGAATGAGTTTCAATTGTTTATCTATCTGAGTAAGAGTTCCTGCAAGGAGTGCAATCAAAGTGTCTGCAAGGAGTGCGTTGACAGAGGGTTCAGATAGAGTAGCTTTTGTTATCGTTCATGCAGAAGTGCATACAGGCACAGGAGCCGTGCAAGGAGTGTGCAGGCCAAGTGACATTTCAGGGTTGTGAATCTGAGTGAAGTATTGAATGACTGTTGCTGTAGGTATGCGCAGAGTCGAAGTAATTCAACACTTGGAAGTGTCTGAAAGCTGCCACAAGGAGTGCACGCAATGGTCCTCTGAAAGCTCGAAGTTGAAGAAACTTCAGAGGGACTTGAAGTCTTCAAAGGACGTGAAGGTCGTGGAAAATCTTAGGAGGTATAGGACCTTCGAGTAATCGTCAAAGGGTTGCACAGAAATTTTGTACCGAGAGGTGTTCAACAGGCTTGCAAGTTTTCATGTAGGTGAATGAGTCCCAAGGAGGAACACTTGGTCATTCGTAGGAATCGCTAAACAAAGATGAACGGTTGGTATTCTCTGAGGAGGATTCGCGACATCCCGTGAACCGTTAGATCTCGTAGAGGTGCAGGGGAGATACTGTAGGTATTCTCGAGAGGTTAAAGCTCAGGAGGGGCAAAGCCGTTGATCCGAGCCACAAGGGCCGTTGGATCTATACGTATATTGTGTATCGAGGTTTCGTGGGTGGAAGTCCCATGCACATAGCAACAGGAATCGCGATATTTTGATATGCAATATTGTGATATGCGATATCCCGAAAGTCAAAAGGATAGTGTGGGGTCATATAGGAGTCAGTAGGTGGATAGGTGGCACGCCTTATCGGGGTTTCGCAGTGATAAGTTCCGAACTCATTACATCAGAATTCGTGAGATTGCGAACTCCGAAACGTCAATGGAGTGAAGGTGTTGAAAAGTCAAACTCACGCATGTGTCAGAGTTTCAGAGTATCGGGCATCGGGAGTCGGGGATACGAGTTGTTCAACATCGCGAGTGCCGAGATCGCTATGGGAAAAGTCCCGACAAGGTAAAAGAGAAGGTCAGCATTGACGGGTTATCACGTATCGGGGATTCGAGAGACTTATGCTCGATCACTGACTTCGCGAAGTCGCAAAGTCCGATTTCCCGATAGAAAAAGGGAGATCTCGTGAGAGAGTTTTTGTGGGTGCAGATTTCCTGATAGGGAAATAGAAGAACATTTGTGTTCTTTGGGCCATGAGAAGGAGAAGATCTTGTGAGCGAATGTGCTTGTGAGCGCGGGCTGCATCAGTTTTCATTAGAAAATGTTTGTACTATGAGTGGATATATCACTAGTGTTAGGTCACATGGCCCTCATAACTTTATGATTCCTTGTTTCCTCACATAGTTCCTACCATGTTTAAATTATAATAATTCAATTTTAAAGATGGATGAATGTTGAATTATTATTCTTTATTTAATGAGGATTATTTGGAGTTTGATTTACTTTATTTATTTGTATGCATGATTAGTTGTGAACATTTTAAAAATATGCATATAAGGAACATCACTTGTTATTATCGTTTACGTGTGGGATATGTATGTGCTAGCTATGCCTACATATCCGACACAAATCCAATATTATGGTTCAACAAACACATTAGTTACTAATTTCTAGGTTGTTAATGAATTAATTAATAAGTTGTCAATTTGAAGTTATATTATATAGGAATATAAATATCATCAATAAGATAAGCATTCAATAACTTTGGTAAATATGTGTGAATTAATAAATGATTATAATAATTAGTTCCTATATAAGACTCTTTTATTTCTATAAATTAGACTTTATCATCCAAAATGATGTATTCTTTATAATTATTCCTAAATAGTCAAAGGGTCTCTACAATTGGAAAAGAACACCAAAGTGGAAGACTTTGGAAAATACCACCAAAGTGGGAGACTAGTTCCTTTTTGAGCAGTTTACTATGATAAGAGTCTATGGTTTGGAAGAGAAGCCATATCAAAAGTGACTATTGAATTTGGTTTTTCTAAAGACTGAAAAAAGTGAAATTCAATCAATGAATGTTGATCGGATGAATTTCAAGGAAAACCCAAATCTACACAAGTAGGTCACTAATGTCTTACAAAGAGATGTGACCAAGACTCATGACAATATGTAAGACATGTTAATCATAGGGGGATATTTACTTACCCATTATCATTAGGTCTCACTAGATGGTTTCAAGATGTGTTTTGTCAATCTAGTCCAAATATAAATGACTCTTGGCAATGAATATTTCCTTCTCTTGTTATGAAATGAAGAACACAAAAAAATGCAAAACTTGGCATGAATTACATAATCATGTTAATCATTGAGTTTTTTAGTGAAATTTTTGTTTGAGGCCTTAACTAAGGGATCATATATCTGGAAACCAAATCCAATATATGGCCATCCATGTCCAAGTATATCGTGGAACACCCCGTTCATCAAGCTCATAAGTACCCCTGGGGCGTTGTCAGTCCAAAAGGTAAAACAGTACCCTCATAATGTCCAATCTCGTCTTAAAAGCGGTCTTAGGACATCATCCTCCTTGATCCGTAACTGGTGATATCCTGATCGCAAATCGATCCTTGAGAATTCTTGGTAAGGGTACTGATTCTTGATCGTAGCCTTGTTCAGTTGACGATAGTCAATGCAAAGCCTCCACGATCTGTCCTTCTTCTGAATGAAAAATCACTGGTGCACCCCACAGAGTCACACTAGGAAGTATCAATCCTAGGTCCTACAACTCTTTCAGTTGCATTTTTAACTCTTGCAACTCCGGGGTCGACATCTGATAAGGCGTTCTTGCTATCGGTTCAGTCCCCGGGTTCAGGTCTATAGTAAAGTCCAATTCTCTTTCCGACGACATCCCAGGAAACTCCTCTGGAAATACGTCGGCAAACTCATTCACCACTGGAAGGTGTTCTAGACCTTCTGCTACTCCAATTTCGTTTAGCGCAAGGACCGTGTAGAGCTTGCACCCCTTGCGCATACTCTTCCGTAACTGTAAGGAAGAGACGAACCTCAGGGATACTCCCTGGTTTCGTCCTACTATCACACGTCTCTGTCCTTCATCATCGACTATGATCAACCATTTCGTCTTGCAGTTGAGTATCGCCTCATGCGATTCCAACCAATCCATGCCAATCACAACATCATAAGACCCTAAGATCATGACGTACAATTTGACCCTCGGGATGAACTCTCCCAGGTTAAGGGCGCAGCCCGTAACCTTTCCTCCAACCTTTTGTTTGGCTCCAAAAGACATCTCTACAAAGCTAAACTCATCCTGTTCGACTCCCTGGGGGTTAGACCCCTCAGGCGCAGATGATGTTGGAGGCGTCACGCCTCCTCCCCTAGCACCCCGTCGTCTTCCTCCGTGGCATCCTCTAACCATGATCACCGTACACACAACAATCAAATCGATCAACGATAGAATAATCAACCTAATCATGTCAACGGAACCTCCTCAAAAGCATGTATGTAACGCACTGCCTCGTTACGACAACATCTCTGGGGCAGGTGCAAAATTTTTTTTGTTAAGGTGGGTGCGCGTGTGTAGAAGTGGCGACATCCGAAACTGTACGACGCCACTAGACAATGACAAGACTCAACCAAGGATTTCAGCACCAGAAGACCGGAGGCCTCAACGAGAAATCGCAACAATTACAACCCTAGACAGAGGCGCACAGCGCAGACATTTAGTGACAAAAGTATACTGACTGCTAACTACGACTGACCTCCCGCCCGTCCTACCCTGCAAGGTTAGGACCTCCAAGACACATAATCAACGCTCAAGCCCGGTTTCCCATCG